>VCII01000800.1:0-19030 GCA_006030095.1 Triplophysa siluroides | reverse complement strand
GACTGGCGTCCGGCGGGGCGTATGCCTGCGAAGCATCACCCACCCTCTAGGAGGTTGGGTCAGTGTGCTATCTACCTCTCTCCTTACCCTACTCTGGTTAAGGACAGGTACCCTATCCGCTTCCCTTCTTACCCAACCACTTGGTTAAGAATAGGCATTCCATCCATCACTAAGCAAGCACCACCTGGGGGTTGGCTGGGCAGAGCAGCCTTCCCCCTTAGGCCGGGATAACATGTGAGCCATCCCCTGGCTCTAACCGGACCTAGTGCTACCGGACGCCTGTAACCCCCCCCCCCGTGGGCTGTTCCGTCTGATATATCCTCATGAGTTGGTTCCCACTCCTGGTAACCCATGAGCTTCCCCAGGTGGACCTCCACCTCGCGGTTAACTATTCAGCCCGCACGTTCCATGCGTTCTCCTCCAAGGACGAGACCATACCTTATCCACCATATTCCTCCCCACGGGTAGGAGGTGGCCTCTGCAGCGCATCCCTAATTAAGGAAGTTGCGCTTACCCGGTGTAAACCCGAGCCGGACGGCCTCTCGCCAGTAGAGAGCTAAGGCCTCCGTCCGTGAAAGGTTACCGGTCAGGGCTATTCCCATCTTTCTCCAAGAAAGCTCTGGAACCCCCCGACCACCACACTGGAAGGTTACAGTTTCGCGAAAGCATCGAGTTGACACGCCCAGGCCTGTTACCGTCGCTTCGCTAGAGATTGTGACGCGATACAGCGTTGTGGCGTTTTCCATGGGCAACCCCATCTGTCGTTCTCGACACAACGTCGAGAGACCGACAGAAAGGGAACGACTCGGTTACGTATGTAACCTCGGTTCCCTGATGGAGGGAACGAGACGTTGTGTCCCTTATGCCACAAACACGTATCGTATTCTGCTGCAGTCGTGAGAGGCTCTCAGGCTCTTCAGAACAAAAGGTAAGTGAATGCTGCACGCCGGCTTCCTTTTATACCGGAGATCCGGGGGCGGAGACCGGCATGCAAATTTAATTCGCCAAATTTCATTGGCCTTTTCTATAGTAGTCAGAGTTGATTGGTTCTCAAGGGCGAACCCCATCTGTCGTTCTCGACACAACGTCTCGTTCCCGCACCTAGATAGTTTGGGACTACAGGTCAACCGGGAAAAGAGCAAGCTCTCCCCCGTGCAGAGCATATTTTTTCTCGGCATAGAACTCATATCTGTCTCCATGACTTCCGATCGCGCACAGTCAGTGCTGAGCTGCTTTAATCTTTTCAAGCAGCAGACAGCGGTCCCCCTGAAACTGTTTCAGAGGCTCCTGGAGCACATGGCGTCCTCAGTGGGGGTGATCCCCCCTCGGGTTGATTCACAAGCGTAAGTACACCTTCCCCCCCAGTGAACCTCATTGCACAGGTCCTGTGCAAGGTCAGGGAAGAGGAGCATCAAGTGCTACTAGTTGCGCCGTACTGGCCCAACTGGACTTGGTTCTCGGAGCAAATGCTCCTGACGACAACGCCCCACTGGCCAACTCCCCTGTCGAAGGACCTTCTTTCGCAGGGAAGGTCACGTTGTGGCATCCCAGACCAGACCTCTGGAACACACATGTCTGGCTCCTCGACGGGACGCCCTCTCGGCATCACTCGGGCAAGATCCCTTACCACTAGGTGACTGTACGCCTTTAAGTGGCGCCTCTCCTCGTCCTTGTGCTCTTCTCGAGGAGAAGACCAGCGGAGTTGCCAATCGGGAACGTGCTGTCCTTCAAAAGAGACTTGAGAGTAATTTCTCCCGTACTAGAGAGAAAATCTCCGTCATCGCGTCAGACAGATCCCTCCTGGCATCAGACGCTGAGGATCTCTCTGAGCTCCCGCCCAAGAGCGGTCGAGCTCAAGATGAGGCCGACGCGGAGATGTCGGCCATGCTCACCCGGGAGGCCGCGAGTATCGGGTTGTAGTACGTTACACCACCCTCCCCAAAGCGCTCGCTCATGGTTTTTGGGGTCGGGGTGCGGTCAAAAGCCACGCACCACCCCGTTGGCATTTTTCCCGGGGGTGCATGAGGAGCTCACAAAGTCATGATTTGGCGGGCTCTGTTACTGTTACTTCCCTGGATGGCGAGGCGATCCGAGGCTACATCGAGGTCCCCCATGTGGAGCGTGCTGTTGCGGTGCACCTGTGCCCACAGAGGGCAACCACCTGGAGGGGCCGGCCTAGACTCCCGTCCAAGGCTTATAAGCTCTCCTCGACCATCGTGACGCAGGCTTACAATGGCGCTGGACAGGCCGTGGAGAGGGACCTTTTCAGGCCCCGGTGCCCACTTCCAAACTAATAGAGAGTTTTTCCCTGGGTTTTCTTCCTCCACAACACTCTCATCTAGATGGTGCCGTGGATGGACTGCGCTGCCGACCACAACCTGCGCAGGACGTTGCGTCGGTCAGCACCAACAAGCAGGTTAGTCAACAGAGCCATCAACCTCCCCGGGGTTCCACCCTGTGCGAAGTTACCGCCCTGTTAGCCATTGAACCAGCCCCCACAGTCTTGGTGAAGCAGATCATCCGTCTGGTTCCGCTGTCGCGGTTATTGGGCGCATGGCTAGAGTGCACCAGCCCGTCACAGTGGCTAGAGAGGACAATCCGGCTCGGTTATGCGATCCAGTTTGCCAGGCGCACGCCAAAGTTTCGGGGCATTCTATACACCTCGGTGGGAGGAGAGAATGCCCCCGTGCTTCGGAAGGAGGTTGGCGCCCTTCTGGCGAAAGGTGCGGTCGAACCCGTCCCTATAACCGAGATGTCTTCCGGGTTCTACAACCCGTACTTCATAGTGCCCAAAAAGGTGGGGGGCTGCGCCCCATTTTGGATCTCACCTCCTGAACAGGTACCTCCACAAGCTGCCGTTCAGGATGTTGACGCAGAAGCGCATCTTGGGCTCCGTTCATCACCAGGATTGGTTCCTGGCAATCGACCTGAAAGGACACGTACTTTCACGTCTCTATCCTACCTAGTCACCGATCGTTCCTGCGGTTCGCGTTCTAGAGAAGAGCGTATCAGTGCAAGGTCCTTCCCTTCGGTCTCCACGGGTTTTTACCAAACTCGTCGAGACCGCCTAAGCTCCCCTCAGGGAGCGAGGCATGTGAATACTCAACTATTTTGACGACTGGCTTATCTTGACACACTCGCGAGATGTGTTGTGTACGCCAAGGGACCTCTTGCTCCGGCACCTAGACCGTCTGGGCCTACGGGTCAACTGGGAAAAGAGCAAGCTCGGATTATGGTCACGCGCACCCTCATACCCTCGTCAGATTTGACCCTTCTCCGGTTTCGAGGCACGTCGTGGTAACGACAGACGCCTCCCTGCGGGGATGGGGTGCAGTGTGCAACGGGCACGCAGTAGCGGGACAATGGACTGGTTCCCAATTGCGACGGCACATCAAATGCCTGGAGTTGTTCGCTGTCCTTCTGGCACTGAGGAGGCTGCGGCCCCTAGTGCAGGACAAATATGTGCTAGTCTGGTTGGACAGCATGTCTGCCGTGGTGTACATCAATCATCAGGGACGCATATGCTCACAGCAGATGTCACAACTCCAGAGTCAGCAGGTGATCAAATCCCTGTTTCCATGATTATCCTGGTCAACCTGAATCAGACAGCCGATGCGCTCTCTCGTCAGGGAACTCCCCCCAGAGACTTACTACTCCATCCCCGTGCAGTCCGGCTCTTATGGGAGAGGTTCGGTCAGGCACAGGTGGACCTGTTTGCCTTCCCGGACTCCGCCCATTGCCTGCTCTGGTACTCCGTCACAGAGGGTCCCCTCGGCACGGATGCCGAAGCACACAGCTGGAAGTATGCCTTCCCCCCAGTGAGCCTCCTTGCACAGGTCCTGTGCAAGGTCAGGGAAGAGAGTCAACAAGTACTGCTTGCAGACTTGGTTCTCAGACCTCGTGGCTCTGATGACTACCCCCTTGGCCTCCTGATGAAGGACCTTCTGTCGCAGGGTAAGGGCACGGTTTGAAAGTATAATTATTAAGATTGATATGGTTAGGAACTGGTGAAATGTGCCTGGAAAAAATATGATCAGAATACGACTTGACTAATAATTATGCACGCAGTGTACATAAACACTTTCATGGGATGAATACTAGTGGTACCAGCTGTAAAAAATGATTGTATGAAGATTGTAACCAGCTATTATATAAAAAGATGAGTTGATCTGCGTGGTATTAGCACAACATCATTAATGAAGATTATTAATATCACCGTTATTGTTTCTGGGTTATTTATAATATTAAAATTCAAGTAGTGTTAACACCATATCGGTATGTCAGTAAAACAATATTAATAACATACAGGTTTTTTCCGTTAACATAACACTTCTGACACTAGAGAGAGAGAGGAACATTACCGCATGTAAGCTGTGAGATTCTGTGAAAAGCATTCAGGTAAATAATATGAATAATGGACAAAGATTACCAAGCCTCCCATGCTAAGGACGAGCATCTTGGCCAAACTGGAGCTGGGTCTCAGGTGCCCTCGGGAACCGGATGATGAGACATGAAAACAGAACTCTAATACCCTATAGGCCGCTTGCATACAAACCCCGCCTTCATTCTTTGGTAAACCAGCGGTGCTGTAAGATCTGCTCCAATGTGAGCACTTATAAAGGATTATATACACAATTAAAAGTATAATTATTAAGATTGATGTGGTTAGGAACTGGTGAAATGTCCCTGGAAAAGATATGATCAGAATATAACTTGACTAATAATTATGCACACAGTGTACATAACATTTTCATGGGATGAATACTAGTGGTACCAGCTGTAAAAAATGATTGTGTGAAGATTGTAACCAGCTACTATATAGAAAGATGAGTTGATCTGCGTGGTATTAGCACAATGTCATTAATGAAGATTATTAATATTACCGTTATTGTTTCTGGGTTATTCACAATATTAAAATTCAAGTAGTGTTAACAGCATATGGGTATGTCAGTAAAACAATATTAATAACATACAGGTTTTTTCAGTTAACATAACACTTCTGACACTAGAGAGAGAGAGGAACATTACCGCATGTAAGCTGTGAGATTCTGTGAAAAGCATTCAGGTAAATAATATGAATAATGGACAAAGATTACCAAGCCCGTCCCATGCTAAGAAGCATCTTGGCCAAACTGGAGCTGGGTCTCAGGTGCCCTCGGAACCGGAGGATGAGACATGAAAACAAAACTCTAATACCCTATAGGCCGCTTGCATACAAACCCCGCCTTCATTCTTTGGTAAACCAGCGGTGCTGTAACATCTGCTCCAATGAGGGCCGTTGAAATCTATTATAGCGTGTACACCAATCTATAAGGCGTTTGCAATCTGTAATTGATTAAAGAGAGCTGATTAGTCATGATCACCAGAGCTGTATCAGAGGACATAACTCTAAAGGTCTTTGCACATACAGTCCTTATATATCTTATATTGCTCTCGTTTGTACGGTGTTTCTGAATTGCTAAAAAAGGCAAAAAACTGCTTGCTACGGAAGCGAAAAATGAGGAAACTGATCCCTGTCAGAATCTGATCCCTATCAGGACGAAAATATCAGTGGCAGTGTGTAAATTTGATTGACACAACGTGAGGTCGTATTTAGTTTTTAACTTGCAGAAATTTCGGACGCAAATTACGGACTCAATGTGCAATGGGCTAAAGGTCTTACAGGTAAACATTTAAACTGGAAACATGTAGGACAGTTTTACACTGGAAATAGTTAAATCTGCCATCCGCTCTAATAAGGTTCTTCACTCTCTTTATGTGATTAACAACTTTGTTTGTCACTTTACTTACCCCTGGAGATGGAAATATGGACTTGATCAGGGGTTGGCCGATGACAGGAAGTAAACCCAACATCATAAAGTCCGAAAACCATCTGACGAAGGAGCCGTCCTAGTTGAAGGGCGTTGACAGCGATGGCACTGTACGCATACTCAGGTACTGAATACTCAGTTATATCCTTATCAGACTCGACTGTATCTGTAAAAAGGTTCACATGATGAATATGATTCGATGAATATGTTTCCACACTGCACTACAAGAACACAAGACTCACCTCCAAGTCGATAGTAATTTCTGCCAGTGTATGGCATGGAATAGCCGAAGTCAATCAGCTTGATGTCCAAAGTGCTCGTGTTGATCAGGATGTTTTCTGCAGTGATGTTGAAGTGAAAGACTCCGTGGGCAATAGAGTGTTGTGCTGCTTGTACTGCCTGACGCAGAATGACGCGTGCTATCTTTTCATTCAATGGATGAAGGTCGATTATTTTATCCAACACTGTGCAGGAACCAGGATCCTCCATAACTATAATCGTTTCTGATTTTTCTTGAAACCACTCTAACATCTGAATGATGTAGGGGCTTATGGGAGGTTGTTTCAGCAGAGTCATCATGGCCACTTCGTTCATCAAACGTTCAGTATAGCCAGCCTAGAGAAAAGAGTATAAGAAGGGTTATGTGGCTATGGTTTACTCTTTAGATAAGAACAAATATCGTTCTATTTTGGTAAATATTATATAAATTTGATCCTAAGTAGATACGATCACAAGAGCCAGACCGACTCAAAGCTCTGTGAGGTCTCAGGTTATGTTATGTTCTTGTTAACTGCAGGTTCTGACAATGGTACCGTATCATAGGCCATTAAATAACCAAACTTAAATTCATTATGATTGACCAACTTACCATGAAGTAAGTAGAAGTGCCATAATAATATCTATACGTTCTTTTGAAAGCGACCTGTAAATAAAGAACAACATTATATGACAACCTACACCCTGTGTAAACCGTTTAATGAGCAGATATGTGGATTAAGACATGAATCTCTAGGAACATAAACAGTAAAGGGTTTGTTGCTACCTTTAGGCCATCGGATTTACGGGTTGCCAAGCAAACATCTCCGAAGCGTTCTGTCCCCAGAGTAACAAACTCCCTTTCGTAGAGAGAGTAAAACGATTCTGAAAAACACAAAGAATGTAGAAATACAGTTTATGAGGTTGCCCATTCATGTGATTGTCGAGACATTATTTGCAATTTCACCCCAATGAAACTAACCACAAACATAACCTCAGGTGATGATAAACACACAGACAGACTCACTATAAGAAGGCTGAAACATTGGGGGGAACGCTGATATATGGCCGGTCAGGACTGATCTGTTCGCTGTCAGTTGTTTCCTGAAGGCTGGAGGCACACGAGGGCAAGTCCTTCAGCTTAAGTTTCATTCTGCTCTCGCAACGACGGAGGGGATGCTCCGGAGCCTTGCATGTTCTCTTGAAGATTCCTTTCTTCTCTATGTCATTTTCTTCTAAAACACAGAACAAAATACGGTGATTATCTAAACTACAAGCGTGCCGGAGAGGGCATCGAGGACTTTTTCAAGAAGGCAAATTATCTTCTAATATCGATATAAAAGTCCAGGTTTACACATTTATGTCATCTCACCTTGTGGGTTGTGTTTCCTAAACGGTTGCTTGCGATCTGCATTAAAAGAAAGACCAGTTGCTGTATTTGTATATGAAATTTTATAAATTCAAATGCACCCATCACCAGCTGATAATTATGAACCAGAGATCAAACATATTTGAAAAGAACACTACAACAAAAAAACATCAAACCACACCGCCATGACCTTCTAACCTCATGTCCAGGTTTTCACATTTATTTTGTCTCACCTTGTTCTGGGAAGATCAAAAAGCGGCTGGTGGCTGAAGGCACTGTAGACATGATCTGCTCTCTGACACCTAGATGAATCCAATCATCTCTTAAACAGCAGAGGTGCTCGTGGTCGCAGCAGCGGTGGTGGGAACAGCGGCAGCGGGTTGGCCTCAGGTTAGCCAGTTTCCTATGCGATTTATCTAGAAAAATCTCAACTCTCCTCGAGAAGTCAATTTTGCTTTTCTTCTCTTCTTTGACATGTTGATCTAAAACACAGAACAGGAAACAGTGATTATCATAGTTGACAAGTGTCTTTTCGGCTCATCTATTTGACTCTTCAGACTGAGGCACAGACAATGTTTTTAATGTAATGGCAAATGATTCTCTGATACTGAATCAATGTCCGAGTTTTCATGTTTATTTCATCTTACCTTGAGCTTTGTTCTGTTCGCTGGTCTTATGGCAGTGGTGATGGGAGGGGCGCTTTACAGCCTTCCACGCTCTCTTGAAGAAGCCACCTTTTCCTTTCTTTTTCTCTCCTTTTCTTTCTCTTTCTTTATGTTTTCTCTTCTTTTTCTTTCTCTTTCTTTTTCTTTTTCTCAAATTTCTCTTCTTTTCTTCTTTCTTTCTTTTTCTTTTTCTTTTTCTTTTTTCTCTTCTTTTTCTCTTCTTTTCCTTTTTTTGCCCTTTTTGTGTTGCTCAAAAAAAAAAGGCCAGTGTGTTCATCATCTATTTGGCTCTTCAGACTGAGGCACAGAGAACTATTTCAGTGATAGGAACTGATCTATCTATTGTCGGTAATGTCCAGGTTTGCACATTTTCATCTCACCTTGTGTTTCCACATCCTCCGCTGAAGCAAGCTGGCAGCTCAGAGTTCTGCTGGATGTTGTTGCAGTCAGACCAGTCGATGCTGGTAATGCTGACTACATCCAGATCATCCCATCTGGCCTTTTTGGGGGGAAAAGCTGCGGTCAGTACCCGGCGGGGACGGCCGATAGAAGACAGCTGATAGGTGACCTCTTCTCTGTCAGAAGAAGCACACGAGACGCGTGTGTCCGGCACAATGGCCTCCACTTTGGTCTCATGACTGCTGCGACGGAAGGGACGCTTCACTGCCTTCCATGCTCTCTTGACAAAGCCACCCTTTCCTTTGCTCTTTTTTTCTTTGGCATGTTGCTCTACAACAGGGAAGAACACACAGTAAACGTTTTGAACATCTCTGAGCACAGACCAAACAAAAGCAATATTGCATTAGAGTCACTTAATAGGAAATTATTTTTTGGCTTTGGCAGTGACACTTTACAGTAATGAAAGAGATTATTGAAAAAAAACACAAAACACAGTGGAGGGCAATGACTCAATGACTTGTGATATTATCACCTTTAATTTTATAAATAAGTAGTAATGCTAGTTTTTTATTTCATTTTAATAAATATCTGGAAGTATTTTTAAGGTTTCACTCTAAGGTTGATGATCTTTTTGATAATGATGTGGGCTCTATATAATGCTCACTGCATTGTATCTTACTGATGTAAACAGACACGGAGCTTTCAGTACACTACACACAATACTGTTTGTTTACACATGTTGTCAAGCGTGGGGGGAAACATTTACGTGTACGTTTGTCGTACGTTTATGACTATAAAAATGTAACTAAACAGTTTGATAACTTCCTGGAGTTAATTTAGACGATCATTCAATTCACAAAAATAACATTGAAGGTCGAAGTTTGAAAGATGGATCATAACTTAACGTACCGATTGTAGTCCCCTCGGACAGTTCCGTGTGGACGGGTGCTTGTTTATTCACGGGGAAATCTTCCGTGGCCATACCGGGCAAAGTTGTATCCATATATCTTTCCACTGAAGACATGTTGAGATCCAAAAACACTCGATTGTTGATTCTGCAGCTCGCGCTCTTTCTCTGTGTAAACTGCTCGATGATTCTCTTCTGTGCTCAGACTGTCACTCAAACAGTCGATATCCGACAAGAAATGAATCAATCGTGAGAACTGAACTGAAATATGAAAGATTAGCTGCTCGGTCGCTCGATCTCTGCACTGCTCGAAGCTCAGAGAAACCAAACAAACACGGTGACGTCACAACCAGGTGTAGAACCTCTGAAACTGCTGTCCAATGGTAAAGTGGGCGTGGTTTGTGCAGTCCGCTATGCTAGTAAATGTTCTTTAAACTGCGTCCAGTAAACGGAAGAATCAAATCAATCCAATATAGATATAACAGCATTTCATATGTTTTTGTTCCGTACTCCTTGGAAAATCGCACTCGCGAATCTGTCGCAGTCTAACGTCTGCTGAGAGAGGAAATGATTAGCGTGCACGCACGCGCGTCCCTGGTGAAAAAATTATATGCCAAGTATATTAAGTTTTGGTATACTAAAGTGTACTTACAGTCAGACTAATGATCAGTATACTTTAAGTATATTGATGATTAGTTAACTTAAAGAGTGCTATTTTGGGAATACTAATTTTGTACTAAATATATTTAAGTTGAATTTTAATTGTGATAAAGCACAATTTCAAGTGTATTTAGTGTACTTTCATGTGCTAAAGTGGAACAACTTCAAGTATGTTTAGCATAATTTAAGCATATACCTTTATATACGAATTAATTATGTGCTTGATTAGTGAAATAAAAGTGTGTTAAAAGTACATTACAAATGCATTATGAGTTTGTTTCAAATGTGCAATCAATATACCATGGATATGTTTATTTTGCAGTAATAGTATACCGTATGATTGTAATATTTAAATACTAAAAAATGCACAATCTAATCAAAAACAACAGCTTATTACTTGGCTATAGTATGTTTTACAATATACTTGTAACATATTACATCGTATTACACAATATATATTTAATGTTATAAGTATATAACTTTTGTGATGGAGGGTACCTTAAAGCTGTTGTGATGTCCATTATAAATGAATAAGATCATTAATGAATGGACATATTTTATTCACATATTCAAAAGTTTATTTAAACTTACAGTAACATGGTTTCAGCAAAAAAACTTGAATGATATTACACTAAAACTTGAAAAAACAACGAATATACTTAGTTTTTCATTACAATAACACTGAAAAACTTCAAACCAATGACCACACCAACCCTCTATACATAAACATGTTCAGAAATACATATTTAAACATCATGATTTTTCTGGCTGAACTGCTGGTTATTGCACTTGCGTCTGATAGCTGTTCGCACTTCAGAAGCTGTTGTCTGTTGAAACTCCAGTAGAACAGCATCTGTTAACAGAATAGACAATAGATAGCTGAACACAGGGTATCTGCAGGTTTCTGAGAGTTAGATTTAAGACTTTTTAAGACCTTTTTAATACCATGCAGAATGAAATTTAAGACCAATTTCATACTGAGGTCGAGGGACATGAGAGAACGGCGCGAGACCAGTTCAGCTCACAGAGGAGCGGAAGCATAAAAGGTGGAGCGACGACGCTGTTTCTGTTTTGTGTGGTCAGCAGTCGTCCGCGAGGGGCTGCTGGCTTATACTTTCATTTTTGTATTGGTTTGTTTATTTTTTTTAAATTGTTGAATGTTCGCCGGTTCCCGCCTCCTTCCCATAACATCTTACCTGATTACACATACCAACAAATTTGCAAACAGCAAACAATACCACCAATTACGATCATTAACACACATTGTTTATTGACATATTGAAAGCGTGAAAGAACAATAAATTGCAAAACATAGTGCAAAGACTGACTAATCGTTAGGCAGAACATTGACAGCCAACAAAAAAAAAAAAAAACTGCACAGCAGTAACATGAGGAATGTACACTGCATGACAATAACCTGAACATTGGGTTTTTACTGTACAGATCGGTTTTTACTGTACAGATCTCAGTTCCTTGCCCTTTGTATCCAACTCTGTCTCAATTTGCTGTAATTCATTTGTTTTTTCTTTATATCGCTTCCTCAGTGTGTTGGATTTTGTAATGAGCTGTGCCATTAAGGTGCCCGCTTTTCCCTCAGCATCTTCTGCAAGCTGGTCAGCATCCTTCTGCAGGCTCACAGATACCTGGACCAGAATTCTCTTCTTTTTCTTCAGGTCCTCAATGTCGTCTTCCAAAGCTTTGCGCTTCTGTGCCTGGACATCAGAGATTTTCATTTTTTTCTGCTGATCAAGGTGCATTCTGTATCTTGATCTAGCAGATGCAGCAGAGGCCAGTAACTCTTTTGAGATAGGGACATTGAGGAGCCCCCCACAGATGCTGACATAATCGCATATTAGTCGATGACTGACCATTGTCTCCTCCTGCATATTGCAGGTCTCCACTTGTTTATTAATGGAGAATCCTCTTTCCACTGTTGCCTGCCCATGGGACAGGAGAAGCAGTTTCTTGCAAAAGCTCCATAACTCATAGCGCTGCCCAAGAACTCCATGCAGGAATACGTCTAGCCTGGTTTCTGTTGGTTGGTATGAGAGTAAGCTCTCATTTTCAACAGAAAAAATCATTGAACTGCTGGATTATAACATCACCTGCAGAAAACAACAAAATAATATTAATTTAATTATATAAAAAAGTATGCATATAAATGAATACATAATATTTACACATGCCATTTTTTACATTTAAAAGCATATTTCATAACTTGATTTAATACACTTTGACAGAACTGAACTATTCTTTCCTACCAGCAGAGACACCTCCTGACAACTGTTGGGATTGCAAAAACCTCTGCACTAGTTTTGTCATGTTGCTCTTGCACCAGTCAGGGTCAGACATCATCATGCTGGGGTCCAAACAGGCCACCTGCCTCACTACTGGATACTTTAATGGGCTCTTTTCCTGTACTTTCTGGATGATGGTACACATCACCTTGACACAGTCTTGCCTAAATTCCAGGGCTGTGAGTTCACCTAACTTTTTCTGTTTCTGTAGTTCCTGATGGGAGGATGTAAACAACCTATAATAACCTATTATAAAATCAAGCTTTCAACTGAATCCATCAAAATTACAATTGTATATGTGAAAGAATACCTTAAGCAGTGATTCTGCACCCAATCCCATGTTTACTTCCTTTAGGTTGACCCAGCTCTGTTTGTCACTGACATCCAGCCTGACCAGCTGCAGTGAACTGATATCCTTGAGTACCTCTTTCTTGACAAAACGCCTTAGCATACTCTGCCAAAAGACACACAAAGAATGTTACCCAAATATTTAATTGAATTGATTTCAATTTAATTAATTGACATTCAACATATAACGACTATTGTAGTATACTATTGTAACCAGTATTGTTCTTTTTGTTTGCTTTATCCCCTTGTTCCTTAAGCTATGCAAACTTGCAAAAGATTGCAATTAAAATGATCAGATTAATTATTAGCATTATCAGAGTGCAGTAATAGAATTACCTTCATCAGCTCAGCCAAGTCTTTGGCCAGGAACGGAATCACTGGTACATCCGTTTGATAGAAGGTAAGAAAAGGACTGAAGGTCCTTGTGATAGCCATGTAGAAATGTAGCTTTGCCAGAATAAGAGGGTCTTTTTCAGCAACTTCAAGAGTGTCATACGATAGCTTCTTTTTCCTGACTGCATCGATGTACATGGTCACTGATGGCCAGAATTCCAGAGCTCTCTCCACGACTGGTAGATTTTCGAGCCACCTGTGTCCACAGAACGGAAGTGGAAATTTTGTGCATTTGGTTAGAGCAGTGAAATCCTCCCTCCTAGCTGGTGTATTGTGGAAGAGTATGTGCAAGGCCCTCAGAACCTTCTCCAGCTTCCACATGGAGAAGCCATGTTTGCAGGCATTATGTAGCGTGTGGAGGCCACAGCTCCCCACCACAATTATTTGTGTGCCACCAAACTGCTCACGGTGCTCTTGTTGGAGCAGCTCTAAGAACTTCCAATTAACATTTGGTCCATCCATAGAAATAGATAAAAGCTTTTGGAAGTCTAGCTGCAGTGCACATTCCTAAAAACAAAAGTTTAAAAAAAGAATGAGAGGAAAGTTTGGCATTGGTATGCCAATATTCCAAGGCAGCATGATAAAAAATAGAAAAAAAACCCCAGTAATATTATGAAATATTATTACAATTTAAAACAATGTTTTTCTATTTTATTATACTTTAAAATATAATTTATTTATGTGATGGCAAAGCTGAATTTTCAGCATCATTACTCCAGTCTATCATGATCCTTCAGAAATCATTCTAATATGCTGATTTGATAATATGTTATAATGTTGGAAAACAGTTGTGCTGCTTAATATTTTCTGGAACCTGTGATACTTTTTCATGATTCATTGATAAATAAAAAGAACAGCATTTTTTTTTCAAAATAGAAATCTTTTCAAACAATATAAATTAGTACTATCCCTTTTAAAAATATATCAATTTAACACATCCTTGCTAAATAAGGAATTAATTTCTCTTTAAAAAAAATTAATACGGACTATTACTAAGTAGTGAATATTGTTACAAAAGATTTTTATTTTAAATAAACACTGTTCCTTTTTTGCTTTTTATGACTGGAGTAATGATGCTGAAATTGCAGCTTTGATCACAGGAATAAATTACTACTATATAATAATTTAATCGTTTTTTTTTGCCTTGATGAGCCTTGATGAGCATTAGAAACTTATTTTAAAAACATTACAAATATTAATGCGTCTAAACTTTCACCGGCGGTACAAGCTACATACACATACACACACTTCATATCAGAAAATAATAATTACTGCAAGCTAGAATGCATAAATGGTTAGTGATGGGTTGGTACTTACTTTGAAATGGTGAAGCAAATCTTGAGCTGTCCCATGTCCCATGAATTGCGAACCAAGGTATCTTGACTGGACGCGATCTTGTCCCCAATATCGGACGTGCAAGTCCAATTGCTTATTTTTGGACGTTTCATTAAGGCTCTCGTCAAACATTAAAACAAACATTTCCTTGTTAACATCTGCAACGAGGAGCTTGGTTATGTAAGGAGCCAGTCCAAATCTGGCAATGTATGCAGTTTTGTCTTTACCGCACGCAAATGTACAAGCGATTTCAGAATCGGGAAACATAGTTCGAAAAATGTCCCCGACAGCATCGTTAGCGTTATAGGACTGGTGCTTTGTTACAGTATGCAGAGACCACAGTACCTCGGCTCTGAGTGTTGCGGTGGCGCCAAACGTTGTTCGGATGTCTGTTGGCGTAGAAACCGCGGTGCTTGAAGCTGATGCAGATGCCGGAGTAAGGCATGGAGCAGTGCTCAGTGGTACTGAGGAGGGCGCAACGGAACAAAACTGAGAAATATCTGGTGTTCTCCGACAGGTTTCCGCAGCCGCTTTGTGTTTTTCGCACTGCATGTGCGTTTCCAAAGCTTTGATCCCCATTGTTCCGAGTTTTAAAACTTTCTTGCAGAATATACACCTGACTTCGAAAGCATTGCCACAAACTGGTCTTAACCACGGCGCAAAATTAGGGTTATGTAACCAGTTTTCATTATATTTACACTTCCCCATGGTTAAAGCGAGAAATTGCTAATATCCAGTCCACGCGCCTAGCAAATAACCCCGCGAACTAATGTGTTAGTTGCGGTTCCGCCTATTTTTTTTTTTAGAAATAGACGTAGCCTAATAATGACATGATTTTAAAACGAAAATAATTTTTTTTTTATGGTGTAGGTCTGATTGGATTTTTAAGACCTTTGAAACGCGGATTTAAGACATTTTAATGCTATTTAAGGCCTTATTTTCACATTATGGAATTTAAGACTTTTTAAGACTTTTTAAGGACCCGCGGACACCCTGTGAACAGTATAGCATTTTCTGTCATAAACTGTCGAAAACAAATACTTTGGGGCCTGTATTTTATATGCAGTCTTTCTTAAAGGGGTGCTGCAACGGTGTTTCATGCATTCTGACTTCTTTACAATGTTAAACGCGCTGTCCTCTTATGCTTGATATGGTCAGCTTGTCAAAAAACGAGTTAGACGTATAACGTAGTATTTCTGTGCTCGATACACTCCCCCAAGGTTCGTGTAGGTTTCGGAAAGTTATTTTTGAACATGAAAATTTGTTTTATAACAACTTTTCTTAGTTCCTCATTGGACTATTCTCCCAGAAAAGCACACCCACGACTCAATCAGGGAGAGCAGAGAAGGAGCATGCGCACAAGTCAACCAGCTGGACAGAAACTGTCTGAGTTAGGGCCGCCTTAAGTAGAAACTCGATGCCACAAAAGTGAATACATATATAAGATCATCAACGATTTTCTGTAGCTCAGAAGAGCATTGCGTGAACGAAGTGTTTACCATACATATACATACATAAACGTACGGCACTTTCCCACTGCTGACACAAATGTTACTAAGAACCGTAATGAAAGATTACAAGTATGCAACTATTTTGAGTTACAAAGGCAATAAGTGACATGTTAGTAAGTACATTTCAAAGAGCTCCATTACCAGCTTCACAGTGGAAAAAGAAGCCGTACCATGCGGTTTCTACGTCAGTAAAGGCGGTAACGCAGATAAGTCACCATTGACAGGCTACTGCACCGCCCCGTGTCACTGTTTAGAATGGTGATTTTCTCACGATTTACAAGTAGTTGGAAACATTTTAGATATTGTAAGTACTGAGCAGAACAAAATATTGACAATGGCCTGTAGTTTTTGGTTATCTTGATGCAGAATTGTTACAAAACTGCACACTTGATATGTGTGTTAATCAAAACTGATTAAATTGGACACATTGAAACCAATTATACATTGGTCCACTTAAAGGGTAAGTTCATTTTTGGTCAACCTCTACTCACCCTCTACTTACTACAAACCTGTTGACATTTATTTGTTATGCTGAACACAAATAAATATATTTTATTGAATGTTAGCAACTACCACGTTTTGAGTCTACATTGACTTCCATAGTAGTTTTAGAAAATGTCCTTTTCTACTAGGGAAGTCAATGTAGACCCAAAACATGGTACTTGCTAACATTCAATAAAATATCTTTATTTCTGTTCAGCATAAAATATTTACACAGGTTTATAACAAGTGGAGGTTGAGTAAAAGAAGACAAAATTTTAATTTTAGGATAAAATATCCTTTTAAAACTAACGCAAATACAGTGAGGAGTGTATGTTTAATTTTATTTAACCTGTATTTGCTGTTGAACAGAGGTGTACTCACTTCTGCTTATACTGTATTTAAAATGTATTGTTTTTAATGATCATGCACTTACGGTGAAATGAAGCTCATGGTTGTTTTATTGTTTTGTAAGTGCACAAAACATAACTTAATAATAAGACAATTACACACCTGTTATGGCCTGCACTTTGACAAGATGGAGCTGTGCTTTAGGGGGGGCCCTTTTCCAGATTTCCCTGTCAGTGTGGACTGGGCAAGGACATCTTTTGTGAACACCAGAACTGCCAGCTCCTGGGCAAAAATGGTCATTCGAGATCGGTTCAGCTGCTGGAAGGTCCTCTTTGACACTGTTACTTCACTTCCAGCCAAGGGGTGCTGTGTAGAGAAAAAGTGATGTATGATGTATTGAGTGGTATGACCAGTCATGTACAGGTTCCCATTAACAAGATAATTCTCATGATGTAACCTATAGATGCATTTATCTTTTATTCTTTAACTGTAACATACCATCTCAATGTCACTGACAGAAGACGATGTTGTGGATGAAGGAGTCCCCCCAGATGAGGGCATCAAAGCCTGTACACACTGCACACACTCCTTCACTACTTTAATCATTTCTGGAAGTTCTAAGTGAATATAAAGAAAAAACTAATTTTATTGTTTAAATTTACTATGGCACAGGACAGTTGGATGAATTGTAAATGTTAGACAGAGATTTTGGTACTTCAATCCTGTAAAGGGCAATGATGCAAATTGTGGAACAAACTGTGCTTTAATGTCAACCCCTGTAATACAAGCCTAAACACCTACCACGAAGGGATGCCATGATTTGATCCATCTGGTGAACCATTTGCTGACTAGTGCTATTATCCACCATCTGCTAAAACAAACAATGAAATGCATATTGTAACATATTGTAATTTCTTCTATTAAAGTCAAATCACATCAACTTATAATAGAAATTTATATTTTGTCGCGTTGAGGATAATCCTTCATCCATGTCATTGCCCTTAAATGTAACAAATAAAATAAGAGATCTGTTAAAAGCAATAGAAAGGAATGTGTGTCTGGAAGAATATACAAAAAATAGCAAAACAACGTATAACTTACAACGTCAGGTTGATTTTGACTCCATATCATGGTGGCATCCTCAGAACTGGAGTGGTGATCTGAACATGGTGGGCTCCCTATGTTTGTGGCATCATCTGAATTCGTGTGATGATCAGGAGTGGGTGGCTTAGGCCTGGCAGCCTTTAAAGTCTTTCTTTGCTTTACCTGGAGAAAACAACAATGAAGGAAAAGTGAGACAATGGTTAGGAATGTAATAAAAATTGGGATTTGTAATTATACTAATGACAATATAGTTGATAAAAAAACTGTATATTATGACAGCAGTTCATATTTGTATTAACTGTAGACTGTACACTTAAATTGTGGTTGACTTAAGAAATGTAAATAATAAAGTATGACCAAACAACTAGTCTGGAGTGCCTTTCCCGTACAACAACATAACTCTTAGCTTAACTACTTCTTGACTAATTCCTGAAAACATTGTAGCTTTGTTGCTCAAACCCCACTGGTTCAACAACATAGTTAATGCCATCACATAGATTGTGAAGTAATAATGTCCAATAATTAATTCATTTGCGATTGAATAAATGTCAGATTACTGCTCCAAATAACAAACATGAAATCTGAAGACAACTGTCATATATGTGTTCTCTGATGTTACGTTTTATTTACACAGTTTAATTTAATTTTGGAAAAATTGATTCAGGGTAAGACAAGAATTGTTGAACTATGCTGGCAATGATGGAACATGCAACAAAAGATGGCTTAGAATACTTAAGTATATGCACCCCTGTTCTCAATAAGTCAATAACCAGCACGTATAAAGATGGTGCTATTTTTAGTTAATAGAGGGTATGAATTCTACCCCATTTTTTTTAACTTAAGTTCAGCATATAAAGCACACTAAAACAAAAGGAAAACTTCATCCCTTACACATTGAAGATGTTGTGGAAATTCATCCTCAGAACTGGTGTGGTGATCTTGTGTGTCTTGGACCCTTTTTTGGGAAAGGGAAATCTTTAAATTTTCTAGCATCTGGTTTCTGGCTGTGTCTTTGATCTTGGTTGGCTTTGCCTGAAGACAATGTACAATTAAAGTTCTTCAATTTAAGAGTTATTTGGGCAAGAGAAGATTCTGTAATTTAATGCAGGTTGTAGAACTGTGTTTAGGTAAATTGTAAAGTTCTAT
>VCII01000799.1:0-37073 GCA_006030095.1 Triplophysa siluroides | reverse complement strand
GAACCCCGAGGGCGGGGGCGGGGGGGGGGGGGGGGCAGGGGAGCAACAGGGGGGGGCAGGCCCGGGGATGGTCAAAACGGTGAAGGGAAAATACGACAGGGGAAGGGGCAGGGCGGACCAGGCGGGGAGGAACGGGTGGGCAGCGGCTGCTATGAGTGGGCCGGGGCAGGGGGCGGCAAGAAGGCAAGCAGAGCCTGACACCCAGTTGTGATGAGTTGTGCAGGCTGCTGGAAGGACTGCAGCTGAACACAGAGGCCCCTACCACATCTACACCAGCTCCTGCAGCTCAGTGAGTAAAACAACATTTCTTGACTTATAAGTGCTCGAATGTTTGCAGAAACGCCACATTTTCTTGTATTTTTAGGTGTAATCCTCCTGCCTCAAAGCCTCCTCCAGACGTCTCAACATTTGAATTTAAGTTGCCTTCAACCTTTGGTAAGTTGTGTTATATTTTGGTCTCTCTGACCAACTCTGTTCCTTTATGAAAAACATGCTTATATTTTTCTAAGCTGTTTGGAAAATCCTACATTTTGGTCTTTTATATCAATCATTGGATGAGTAGTTTTGTCATTTATCTGCTCTGATTTGTTCTCAACAGTGTTTGGACAAAATAAGACAGGGGATGGACAAGAAATGCCCACAATACCCCCCACCACAAGTGCTCCAGCTCCTGCACCTCAGTAAGTTGAACAAATTCTCTCGATTTATAAGTGCTCGAATGTTTGCAGAAACTACACTTAAAATACTTTTTCTTGTATCTTTAGGCCTCCTTTCTCAATGCCTCCTCCATTTGAATTCGGATTGCCTCCAAACTTTGGTAAGTTGTGTTATATTTTGTTCTCTCTGACCAACTGTGTTCCTTTATGAAACACGTGCTTATAATTTTCTAAAATGTTTTGTAAATCCCACATTTTGGTCTTTTATCTAACATTGGATGAGTAGTTTTGTCATTTATCTGCTCTGATTTGTTCTCAACAGCGTTTGCACAAAATACATTATGGGGTGGACAAGAAATGCCCACAATACCCCCCACCACAAGTGCTCCTGCACCTCAGTAAGTTGAACAAATTCTCTCAATTTATAAGTGCTCGAATGTTTGCAGAAACTACACTTAAAATACTTTTTCTTGTATCTTTAGGCCTCCATTCTCAATGCCTCCTCCATTTGAATTCGGATTGCCTCCAAACTTTGGTAAGTTGTGTTATATTTTGTTCTCTCTGACCAACTGTGTTCCTTTATGAAACACGTGCTTATAATTTTCTAAAATGTTTTGAAAATCCCACATTTTGGTCTTTTTATCTAACATTGGATGAGTAGTTTTGTCATTTATCTGCTCTGATTTGTTCTCAACAGCGTTTGCACAAAATACATTATGGGGTGGACAAGAAATGCCCACAATACCCCCCACCACAAGTGCTCCAGCACCTCAGTAAGTTGAACAAATTTGCGTTGTGCTTGAAGTGCTTGAATGTTTGTAGAAATGACACTTAAAGTAACATGTTCTTGTATTTTTAGGCCTCCTGCCTCAAAGCCTCCTCCAGACGTCTCAAAATTTGAATTTAAGTTGCCTTCAACCTTTGGTAAGTTGTGTTATATTTTGGTCTCTCTGGCCAACTCTGTTCCTTTATGAAAAACATGCTTATATTTTTCTAAAATGTTTTGAAAATCCTACATTTTGGTCTTTTATATCAATCATTGGATGAGCAGTTTTGTCATTTATCTGCTCTGATTTGTTCTCAACAGTGTTTGCACAAAATACATTATGGGGTGGACAAGAAATGTCCACAATACCCCCCACCACAAGTGCTCCAGCACCTTTACCTCAGTAAGTTGAACAAATTTTCTTGATTTATAAGTGCTCAAATATTTGCAGTAACGCCACTTAAAATACTTTTTCTTGTATCTTTAGGCCTCCATTCTCAATGCCTCCTCCATTTGAATTCGGATTGCCTCCAAACTTTGGTAAGTTGAGTTATATTTTGGTCTCTCTGGCCAACTGTGTTCCTTTATGAAAATCATGCTTATATCTTTCTAAAATGTTTTGAAAATCCTACATTTTGGTCTTTTATATCAATCATTGGATGAGCAGTTTTTTAATTTATCTGCTCTGATTTGTTCTCAACAGTGTTTGCACAAAATAAGACACCGGGTGGACAAGAAATGTCCACAATACCCCCCACCACAAGTGCTCCAGCTCCTGCACCTCAGTGAGTTGAACAAATTCTCTCGATTTGTAAGTGCTCAAATATTTGCAGTAACGCCACTTAAAATACTTTTTCTTGTATCTTTAGGCCTCCATTCTCAATGCCTCCTCCATTTGAATTCGGATTGCCTCCAAACTTTGGTAAGTTGTGTTATATTTTGTTCTCTCTGACCAACTGTGTTCCTTTATGAAACACGTGCTTATAATTTTCTAAAATGTTTTGAAAATCCTACATTTTGGTCTTTTATCTAACATTGGATGAGTAGTTTTGTAATTTATCTGCTCTGATTTGTTCTCAACAGCGTTTGCACAAAATACATTATGGGGTGGACAAGAAATGCCCACAATACCCCCCACCACAAGTGTTCCAGCACCTCAGTAAGTTGAACAAATTTGCGTTGTGCTTGAAGTGCTTGAATGTTTGTAGAAATGACACTTAAAGTAACATGTTCTTATATTTTTAGGCCTTCTGCCTCAAAGCCTCCTCCAGACTTCTCAAACTTTGAAGTCAGATTTCCTCCAACTTTTGGTAAGTTGAGTTACATTTTGTTCTCTCTGACCAACAACTTCAGTACCCTTTTATTTTGTAAAAACTTTTGGCTCTAATTTCATATGAATCAATTGATGAACGTGTGTGTCATATATCTGCTGATTTGTTCTCAACAGGTTATGGGGAGAGGCAACAAAAGCCTGACACCAGCTTTAAAGAGTCGTGCAGGGTGCTGGACACCATTCCCCCCATAACATCTAGACCTGTAGCTCAGTGAGTTAAACAAACTTTCTTGATTTGTAAGTGTTCCAATGTTTGCAGAAACTGTATTTAAAATACTGTTTCTTGTATTTCTAGGCGCTATCATCATCACTTGAGGCGCTTTAAACAGGACCCCTCTTACAAAGCAGCCGGTCCACCTCAGTGAGTTAAAAAAATTGTTGTGATCTGTAAGTGTTCGAATGTTTGCAGAAACTGTATTTAAAAAACTGTTTGTTGAATTTCAGGTGTAATCCTCCTCCTCCAGACGTCTCAAATTTTGAATTGAAATGGCGTCGTACCTTTGGTAAGTTGTGTGACATTGACTACGTTTACATGCGCATCGATAATGCTAATGATTACGTTTACATGAGGTAATGTGTAATCGCAGTATTGCAAAAATCCTATTATAATCGCATTACGAGTGTGCGTGGAAACGTAGTCATTTGGTTCTCTCTGATCAACAGTGTTCCTTCATGAGAAATGTTCTTTAATGTTCTCTATTTTTTGTTTTGAAGATCCTAAATTCTAGTCTTTTATATCAATCATTGGAGGATTGGATGAGTTTTGTCATTTATCTGCTCTGACTTGTTCTCTACAGAAAATAAAACAGAAAATAAGACAGGGGGTGGACAAGAAATGCCCACAAAACCCTCCACCACCACTGCTTCAGCTCCTGCACCTCAGTAAGTTGATCAAATTCTCTTGATTTGTAAGTGTGCGAATGATTGCAGAAACTACACTTAAAATACTTTTTCTTGTATTTTTAGGAGTAATCCTCCTGCTTCAGAGCCTCCAGCAGACATGTCAAACTTTGAAGTCAAACTGCCTCCAACCCCTGGTAAGTTGTACAATTTTTGTCACTCTGGCCAACAACTTCATTGCCTTTTTAGTTTGTAAAAACTGGTTTGGTCTAATTTTCAAATGAATCAATTAATGAACATGTGTGTCATTTTTCTGCACTACTTTGTTTTCAACAGGTTCTGCAAAGAGGCAACGAAAGCCTGACACCAGTTTTGATGAGTTGTGCAGGGTTCTGGATGGACTGGGGCACACCAAACCCCCCGCCACATCTAGACCTGTAGCTCAGTAAGTTAAACACACTGTCTAGATTTGTGATTGTGGGAATGTTTGCAGGAAGTGTTTTAAAATACTGTTTCTTGTATTTCTAGGCGGTATCATCCTTACTTGTTGCCCTCAAGAAAACAGGACCCCTCTTTCAAAGCAGCCGGTCCACCTCAGTATGTTAAACAAATTGTCTAGATTTGTAAGTATTGGAATGTTTGTAGAAACTGTATTTGAAAATAATGTTTCTTGAATTTTTAGGCGCACTTATCCTTACTCGCGGTCCTCTAGAAAACAGGACCCGTCTTCCAAAACAGCTGATCCACCTCAGTGAGTTAAACATGTTGTCTCAACTTATAAGTGCTTGATTGTTTGCAGAAATGACACTTGAAGTACGTTTTCTTGTATTTTTAGGAGTAATCCTCCTGCTTCAAAGCCTCCAGCAGACATGTCAAACTTTGAAGTCAAACTGCCTCCAACCCCTGGTAAGTTATACAATTTTTGTCACTCTGACCAACAACTTCATTGCCTTTTTATTTTGTAAAAACTGGTTTGGTCTAATTTTCAAAGGAATCAATTAATGAACATGTGTGTCATTTTTCTGCTCTACTTTGTTTTCAACAGGTTCTGCAAAGAGGCAACGAAAGCCTGACACCAGTTTTGATGAGTTGTGCAGGGTTCTGGATGGACTGGGGCACACCAAACCCCCCGCCACATCTAGACCTGTAGCTCAGTAAGTTAAACACACTGTCTAGATTTGTGATTGTGGGAATGTTTGCAGGAAGTGTATTTAAAATACTGTTTCTTGTATTTCTAGGCGGTATCATCCTTACTTGTTGCCCTCAAGAAAACAGGACCCGTCTTCCAAAACAGCTGATCCACCTCAGTGAGTTAAACACGTTGTCTCAACTTATAAGTGCTTGATTGTTTGCAGAAATGACACTTGAAGTACGTTTTCTTGTATTTTTAGGTGTGACCCTCCTCTTCCAGATGTGTCAAACTTTGAATTGAAATTACCTCCAACCTTTGGTAAGTTCCGTAACATTTTGTTCTATCTGACCAACAGTGTTCCTTTATGAAAATTGTTATTTAATTTTTTGTTTTGAAGATCCTAAATGTTGGTCTTTTATATCAATCATTGGATGAGCAGTTTTGTCATTTATCCGCTCTGATTTGTTCTTAACAGAGTTTGCACAAAATAAGACATTGGGCGCACAAGAAATGCCCACGAATCCCCCCACCACAACTGCACCAGCTCCTGTACCTCGGTTAGTTGAACAAACCCTTCATTTATCATTTTAAAAGTTCTCGGTTCCGAAGTGTTCGAATGTTTGCTCTATTTTAAATACTGTTTCTTGTATTTTAGGCGCTCTCATCCTTTCTCGCGGTCCTTAAGAAATCAGGAACCATCTGTCAAGGCAGCTTATCAACCTCAGTGAGTTAAACAAATTGCCTGACTTATAAGTGCTTTAATATTATCAGAAACTGTATTTAAAATATTTTTTATTTTATTTTTAGGCGCTATCATCCTTACATGCGACCCTCTAGAAAACAGGGCCGCTCTTAAAAAGCAGCAGCTCCACCTAAGTGAGTTAAACTAATTGTCTCTTTTTACAAGTTATACATTTTTTTGTAGAAACTGTATTTAATATACTGTTTCTTGTATTTTTAGGTATTTTCTTATTAAAACTGGCAGCTGCTCTACCTAAGTGAGTTAAGTATGTTCATCCACAGGGGTAACAGCTAAACACTAGTGATTTGACATTTGAATCGAGGCTTTGGAGCCAGATAAAGGCTCAATCCCAGTGTCATTGAAAGAGAGAGAGAGTCGCGTCAACTCCGTTGACTTAAATGAAACAGTTTTTTTTCACAGCAACGGTGGTTCATGGAGCCTCTCAATAGTTCCCGGAAGTTATTAGTAATTGAGCTGCGGTTTAACAGACCAATCGAGGTAAACTGTTAAAAAAGGCATTTAAAGGCGCAAGCCATTTAATGAATACAAATAAATTAATATTAAATAAAGAATTTAAAGAAAAAAACATAACTTCCTGGATCTAAAGGCGAATCACGTAGGCTATCGCTCAAAAAGTGTTTACTTCCAGTATCGCGACTCTCACTCTCAACGACTCTGCTCCGAAGCCTGTATTGTTAACGTAGAAATCACGTGGGCAATGACAAACGAAGCTTCACTTTCTGCTCAATCGCCTGTGCGTGGCGCTTCAGGTGTCAGAACATTCAAATCCCATAGCTTTTAATAGTTATTCGCATATTATTATCACATAATACTCTATAGTTAATATTGTGTGTACATATATGTGTGACCCCATACATATACAACAGGCAGTATTGAATCGTGAATATTAACTCATACTGGAATTTATCTCCGCACTTTAAATTAAATTTTATTTATTATATTGAACATTCACACATATGTAGCTTTATTTGTACATACATTAAAATTAATCAGAATTTCATCTGCTGGCTGCTTCGTTCGATGAAGGTTTTTCCAGAAGCGACTGCAATATGTTACTGTAACGAGGTTCATTAAAAGGAAGGAAGGAGGCGGGAACCGGCAAACATTTTAACATTTAATCAAATCATAACAAAGTAAATAAACAGCCGGCAGCCCCTCACGGACGACTGCCGGCAACACAAATATAAATATAAACATAAACACAAATACAAACATGTTCGGGCCCGGTCCTCTCTCGTCAACAGTCCCGTCGCTCGTCCTCTTATGCTCCCAATCTCCACCGTGAGATATCCGGAACCGGTGTGCGCACAGCTGATTCAAACTATCAATCACGCCACCGGCCCCGCCTCACGGCTCTCGTCACGTCTTCCTAACCACATACCCCCATCGCCCCTTACAGGACGGGGGGTACCACAGAGACTGTACCTACTTCCCCTCCCGGGGAGCCAGGCGCGGCGGACGGGGTATGTAGCGACGAGACGAGAGAACGGAGACGGGAGCACCAGGAGCGACAGGGACAAGAGAGGGGAGAGAGGAAAAAAAAAATTAGGTCCGGTTCCCCGACATGCTGCCGCTCGTTCTCAACCCAACCGAGAGGGTCTTCCTCGGTGATATGCGGTGGTGCTGGACCTTCGGTGGACGGCCCGATCCTCCTCCGCCTCCTGGCGGTTGGCGATGGCTTTTTGGCTGAGGACAGCCGGTAGGAGTGTCCCGCTTCCTGCTCCTCCCCTTATATGGCGGACGGCAGCAGGCTCCGGCACACTGCAAGCGGCGACCACTCCTCCGCTCCCTCACCTTTAACTGTAGCCATCCCACCTCGGCCCAGGAGCGTGGCAGCGAGCTCTCCGTCCCAACCGAATCTTTACTCCAGCACCACCGCCTCGGGCAGCCGCTGGCGGACGTCCCTCGTCCACGCTGCCCGAACTCCTCAGCACCGCGAGAACCCTCCGCAGCGGGGAACTCAGACAGCATGTCTCTCCTTCCTCCCGGGTTTCGGCACCAATGTAACGAGGTTCATTAAACGGAGGCGGGAACCGGCAAACATTTAAACATTTAATCAAATCATAACAAAGTAAATAAACAGCCGGCAGCCCCTCACGGACGACTGCCGGCAACACAAACATAAATATAAATATAAACATAAATAAAAACATGTTCGGGCCCGGTCCTCTCTCGTCAACAGTCCCGTCGCTCGTCCTCTTATGCTCCCAATCTCCACCGTGAGATATCCGGGACCGGTGTGCGCACAGCTGATTCAAACTATCAATCACGCCACCGGCCCCGCCTCACGGCTCTCGTCATGTCTTCCTAACCACAGTTACATTAACCAACAGATGGATTACAGAGTAATCAGTTGCGCTTCCATGGGTTTCATAAAGGTTAGCTTATGTTTGACAATCCTACTAATCCGAACGAGGCTCAAATAGTTAAGCTAATATCGCATGCACGCTATTGTTAAGCAGCCCTAGAGGTCGATCGCGGTGCAAATCGATCCACTAAGGAAAAGAGAGTACCGATTGGTGCTATTCTTCTTGTATGCTTAAGGGCGGTTAACATCCATTGTATTGGTGCATTAACGCCACCTTCTGCAAAGGGTGTGAAATATTTTAACGTTAAAGATCTATCAAAACTATCAAAGGTAATATTGCTGGAAATAACAAAATCAGAGGCAAAGAAATTCAAATGCATTCACCAAGTATAAATAGTTAAAATAGTATTCATATAGTGTAACACATAGTTAAACCTATAATACTTTTTGTATTTTTATAATGTATGTTATATATACCGTGCTGTGCAAAAATCTTTGGCTACCATTAGATTTCAGCAATGGTGTAATGTGCATATATAATTATTTCTTAGCCTCTTTATTATAATACAACCCGAAAATGCAGGAGATTAAAAAAAGAATTAAAATGGCATCTGCGGGCAATTTTTTTTGTTGAAAGTATTTATTGTGACACTTTAGTAAAAGCAGGAATCTAGCTCTCTTAAAGGCGCAGTTTGTAAAATCCTGGAGGGCGCACATTAAAAACATGTTCAAAACAACAATAATGGGAACTGCCGCCTTCAACTCCGCCACTAATTATCGATCAGACGTGAATGAGAAATCACGTATATGGATGATGTAAAGTAATAACGTTTTTTAAATGTTTTATGACATGATTTTATTTCATTATAATGAATTAGACGCATAAGACGTAATTTATCAAATTAATTTATTACTATTTAGTCAGATGATCTAAAAACGATTACTTGTTCAGTAAATATATAAAGTACATGACACTGGTGCTAAATTAAGAAAAAGACATTCAAACAATAAGACTAAACTTGTTGATCGATATAATAACCATACTTTTTCTGTCAGTAGAGGAATCCAAACAATTGCTCACCTGACTTGCATCTCTGTGTAGTTCAAATTTGTCCCACAGCTCTCTCCGTTTACTTAGGGTAACGCCAGAGACTGTGTTATTAAGGAGATGTAAGTTCTTGAGAAAGCGTAACGGCTTACACAAATCATGTGAGGCACTCAGCCAATCATATAACAGCCTCTAGTCTCCTTTCCTGCATTCCGCTGTCGGGGAAACCAGAATAAGTGAGTCTCCGGGGTTAGGTGCGGTGTTGTGGTGCTTTGTGTCTTTCGCGTCCTTCGTGTCCCTCGTGCACAGGTGCTGCTGGGTGCGTGGTTCCTTGGCTGCTGTCGGTCGTCACTCGTCCGAACCTGAGGCAACACAGGGAGACAACCATTAGACACGTTTCGTTATGGAGTCGTAGCTCTCCGTGCTTCCTGTGAAGGTTAGATTCTTTTATGCCGGCTGAGATCAGTTCTTGATGACTGACAGCTGCGCCTCGTTACCTTCCTCTGATCCCACGGTGACGCTGATTGCGCTATGGGTGACTCGCCACAGTAACACATACAGCGTAAGTGTGCTCTTTATTTCATGGTCTGGTGGGGTCGTGTTCTTTCTCTAACGGTCGGGCGTGGATGATGCGTGGGCTTGCTCTTTCTCTCACAGTCAGGCGTGGTCGTGCTCTTTCGCCCGCTGGACGATGCGTGGTCGTGCTCTTTCTCTCACAGTCCGGTGTGGTCGTGCTCTTTCTCTCACGGTCGGGTGTGGTCTTGCTCTTTCTCTCACACTGTGTGTGGTCGGGCTCTTTCTCTCACCGGGGTGTGGTCTTGCTCTTTCTTCACAGTCGGTGTGGTCGTGTCTTCTCTCACGGCATGCGTGGGCTTGCTCTTTCTCTCACAGTCAGGCGTGGTCGTGCTCTTTCGCCCGCTGGATGATGCGTGGGCGTGCTCTTTCTCTCACGGTCGAGCGTGGATGATGCGTGGGCTTGCTCTTTCTCTCACAGTCAGGCGTGGTCGTGCTCTTTCGCCCGCTGGACGATGCGTGGTCGTGCTCTTTCTCTCACAGTCCGGTGTGTTTGTGCTCTTTCTCTCACGGTCGGGTGTGGTCGTGCTCTTTCTCTCACAGTCAGGCGTGGTCGTGCTCTTTCGCCCGCTAGATGATGCGTGGGTGTGCTCTTTCTCTAACGGTCGGGCGTGGATGATGCGTGGGCTTGCTCTTTCTCTCACAGTCAGGCGTGGTCGTGCTCTTTCGCCCGCTGGACGATGCGTGGTCGTGCTCTTTCTCTCACGGTCGGGTGTGTTTGTGCTCTTTCTCTCACGGTCGGGTGTGGTCGTGCTCTTTCTCTCACAGTCCGGTGTGGTCGTGCTCTTTCTCTCACGGTCGAGCGTGGTCGTGCTCTTTCTCTCACAGTCCGGTGTGTTTGTGCTCTTTCTCTCACAGTCAGGCGTGGTCGTGCTCTTTCGCCCGCTGGATGATGCGTGGGCGTGCTCTTTCTGTCACGGTCGAGCGTGGATGATGCGTGGGCGTGCTCTTTCTCTCACAGTCAGGCGTGGTCGTGCTCTTTCGCCCGCTGGACGATGCGTGGTCGTGCTCTTTCTCTCACGGTCGACCTTGGATGATGCATGGGCATGCTCTTTCTCTCACGGTCGGGTGTGGTCGTGCTCTTTCTCTCACGGTCGAGCGTGGATGATGCATGTGCTTGCTCTTTTTTTTCTCACAGTCAGGCGTGGTCATGCTCTTTCTCTCACAGTTGAGCGTGGATGATGCATGGGCTTGCTCTTTCTCTCACAGTCTCTGCTCTTTTTCGCCCGCTGGATGATGCGTGGTCGTGCTCTTTCTCTCACGGTCGACCTTGGATGATGCATGGGCTTGCTCTTTCTCTCACGTTCGGGCGTGGTCATGCTCTTTCGCCCGCTGGACGATGCGTGGTCGTGCTCTTTCTCTCACAGTCCGGTGTGGTCGTGCTCTTTCTCTCACAGTCAGGCGTGGTCGTGCTCTTTCTCTCACGCTCGGGCGTGGTCGTGCTCTTTCGCCCGCTGGACGATGCGTGGTCGTGCTCTTTCTCTCACGGTCGGGTGTGGTTGTGCTCTTTCTCTGACGCTCGATCGTGGATGATGCGTGGGCATGCTCTTTCTCTCACAGTCATTCCCCATGGGGTCGTGCTCTTCTCTAACGGCGAGCGTAGTGATGCGTGGGCGTGTTCTTTCTCTCACTCACGGTCTGCGGTGCATGGTCTTGCTCTTTCGCCCGCTGGACGATGTGTGGTCGTGCTCTTTCTCTCACGCTCGAGCGTGGATGATGCACGGGCGTGCTCTTTCTCTCATGGTCACGCGTGGTTGTGCTCTTTCGCCCATGGTCACGACTGGTCATGCTCTTTCCCGCTGGACGATGCGTGGTCGTGCTCTTTCTCTAACGGTCGAGCGTGGATGATGCTTGGGCTTGTGCTTTCGCTCACGCTCGGGCTTGGTCTTGTTCTTTCGCCCGCTGGACGATGCGTGGTCGTGCTCTTTCTCTCACGCTCGAGCGTGGATGATGCATGGGCTTGTGCTTTCTCTCACGCTCGGGCTTGGTCTTGTTCTTTCGCTCGCTGGGCGATGTGTGGTCGTGCTCTTTCTCTCACGCTCGAGCGTGGATGATGCACGGGCGTGCTCTTTCTCTCATGGTCACGCGTGGTCGTGCTCTTTCGCCCATGGTCACGACTGGTCGTGCTCTTTCGCCCGCTGGACGATGCGTGGTCGTGCTCTTTCTCTAACGGTCGAGCGTGGATGATGCTTGGGCGTGTTCTTTCTCTCACGGTCGGGTGTGGTAGTGCTCTTTCGTGCTCTTTCTAACCCTTGTTACGAAACTGGAATCCATATATCGAAATAATCGAAATAAACTTTCTGAAACCTCTACAAACGTCTGTCCATGCTCCTTCTCCTGCTTTCCCTGCGGCCGCATGCTTTTCCGGGAGAATTGTCCAATAAGGGACTAAGAAAAACATTTACGAAACAGTTTTATATGTTCTAAAAAACTTTCCCAAACCTGTACGATCGCTGGGGGGAGTGTATCGAGCACAGAAATACTACGTCCTACGTTCAACTCGTTTTTTGACAAGTTGACCATGTTAAGCTTGAGTTGCCAGCACGATTAACAATGTACAGAAGTCAGAATGCATGAAATTGCATTTTACCTCATCTTTAAGAAAAACATAAAAAATTTAAACATTTTCACAAAATTTTAATTATTGGTAAAATAAATAAATACAACAAATATTTCTTAAATATGTATACATGTATTTGTATGTGTTTATAAATAGCAAATAAATATGCAGCATGCACAGTACACAGACGATATGTTCTGTAAATACAAACTTTTGTTCTGGATGCGATTAATGGTTTGACAGCCGTAGTCTGTATGTTCACAGAGATCAAAGTTACATGAAGAACCGTTTTCACATTAGATATTTGAACACTGTTTAATAGTATGCGCTCTCTACCGGCAAGCAGCTTCAACCTCCAATAAAACATATGTGACTTGTGTTCTGTGAAAAATAACACATTAACGTGAGGTTTAAAATGAAATGTTAAACAAAAGGATTTGCATATCCGTTTCGTAAACCCGCCTGTTTAATCGTCATCAAAAAATGCCTCAGTCTCCTTGGCAGCCTCTCTTTCCTAAGATAAGCAATATACATTTTGGCCAATATAATTGTTTGAAATTGGTCTGTTACTAGTTATTATCATTTTATTGGGGGAAGTTTAAATAAAAAATGTATTGACATTAATCTAAACATTTGATATCATATACATATAATTTAACACATTTGTATGTCCCAGACAGTATATTCATTTAATATTTTTTCACAGTAAGGAGCGATGACTTGAGTCCATCTACAACAGGTAAGTAGATGTTAGATTGGATGGGGCCCTCCATCCATACATTTGTAAGTTATTGTATTGGTCATTCTTTGGGTGACACTGTGTGTAACAGAACAACTCGGGAAACAGACGGTAAGTAAAACTGGTTTGTTTATTTGCAAAGATAACAGTTTGGATGATCAGGTAAGTAAAACCAAAAGCCATACGAGAGTCTATGAATGTCTGAATGATAATACTGTCCTTTGTTTTTGCAGGTGATGGAGATCGTTCACTCAGGGCTCGGAAAGAGACTTATTGTGGAGCTGGACTGGATCAGATTGGGGTGAGTGATATGGTTTTAATAGAGATACGTCAAAAGCTGGGTGGATGCAATGCGATATGATGTGGGTAGTGGGTAGGAGACATGTGACCGGATTAATCTGTTGGATTATGGAAAAGGGGCTAATGTATCTGGGACTTGGGATTTGACAAAAAGTCATGAATAAATATAAGTGCAACAGTAAAAAGACATTGAAAAATGTTTTTCCCCCGTTTTTTAATTTATTGTTTATAACAAATGAGAATGATATTTGTCACCATTTAACTAGGAACCACCCCCCCAAAAGAAATATCTCACTGCTCATCTGCCCATGTGGGAAATATATACAGTAACCGTGATTCTGTGGTTCCCTTTCTGTCGGTCTCTCGACGTTGTGTCGAGAACGACAGATGGGGTTCGCCCTTGAGAACCAATCAACTCTGACTACTATAGAAAAGGCCAATGAAATTTGGCGAATGAAATTTGCATGCCGGTCTCCGCCCCCGGATGTCCGGTATAAAAGGAAGCCGGCGTGCAGCATTCATTTACCTTTTGTTCTTCAGAGCCTTCGCTCATGACTACGAACAGAACGAATTCAATGAATTCTTCTTCTTCTAAATTGCCAGATCTACGACGTAGAGCAGCGGAAGCCGTCCTACCGGCAAGCGACATTCCCTGGGAGTGTATCGGCGGTTTGGTTCCGGAGGTGTTAGAAGATGATTGTGTTTACTAAAAGGTCCTTTTCGGAATGTAGCAATTTCTCAGCGAATGGGTCCAGGTCACGAGTTTTTGTCTAATTGTGTGCTGAGGTCCAATTCCTTTCTTTTCCCGCTTTATTATTATTTGAATTCACGAATTTTCCCACTTAGTCTATCCTTTTTGCCTTCTTCTTTTCACCTCCTCGAGTAGGGGTGGACTGGACACGATAGCTGCGATGGTCGGGGTCCTGGGGAGTACTCTAGCACGCTGAAGCACGTTCTGTTGACAAATCTGCCCGCAATGCGGGCAGCTTGTGTCATTCAGAAAGGTGGGACACCTTCGGTCACGGGATGGCTGTTCATTCCTAATGGTGAACAGCCACCAGTTAGTCTGAGAAAAGGGAGTGACATATGGTGGAGACCGCAAACGCATAGTATGGACACAAACAATAAAGTTAGAAATCGATGTTTGGAGATAAGCGACAGGAGAGGGACCTTTTGTGGGTAATCGTTATATTGGAAAAGTGCGGGTGATGTTGTGGTATTTTGTTCTTTTTCTATCCTTCCCTTCTTTTTCTTTCTTTTCTTTTTTTTTGTTAGTGATATTGTGGGAAACTCTTTATGCGGAAGAAACACCCCCGCCCAGCCCTGACATCTCATCAAGTTGCCTTCCATACGGGTTCTTCCCGACTCGCCCACACCCCCGATTCGCCTCTTTGAATGCGTTGCCCCTAACACCAGGCTCGGGGGGTGGCATACTGTCAGGATCACTCAGGGCACACACTCGGAAACGATGTGTGACAGTAGATGAGCTGTCGAATTCGCAGCATCGGGGAGGGAATGGTCACCGACATATCTGATCGACATACGACGCTCCAACCGCCCCCAGCGGTTACGACTATGTTCAGGAGGGGAAGCATGTAAGTGATGTCATCCGTGATACCCGGGGATATTTGCGTGTCCACTGACCCGGCGTTGTGACCCGCGCCGGATGCACACAACCGTCTGGCCCACCACATGTGGTGATCATGTTTTTTCCCGGCTATCCCGGTGCTCTGAGGAGATCGTTCTAAAAACTTGGAGTAGTCTCCCACGCACGGATTCCGTTCTTGTGTCGACTGCCGTACATGTACTCCTCTCCCCACACCACACCGCTATTTTAGGCTTCCTCTTTTTATTCTCTCCTTCGTTCACCTTCGGTTGCAGTCGCACCACCCGTACAATCGGCCATTCCGTCGAGATCATAGCCCGGGTTTCGGGTATAATGTTCCCATCCGCGCGGCCCCTGCAACTGTGCTGATACCCTCTTTTCCTCTTCCCCTTTCTCTTCTTTTTTCCCCCCCCCTTCGTCTCCCACCGGCCAATAGTGCATGTACCACCCCTGTGTGGCCGCGTTTTGCCGCATTTTATACCTTCTTTGTTGCCCCTCAGATTTCACCTACCTCAGCTACCAACCTTATTTTGCCCCGCTTTGCTTCCTTATTGAACACACCGACTTTCCTGTACACGTGCTATATCTACCATGCGCTCCCTTTCTCTCCCCTCCCTGTCTGTACTAATGTCCTCTGCAGACTCTCTCTCTCTTTTTTCCCTTCTGCACCTGCACGTGGCCAGGCCCCGCGAGTCTCACCCTTCCTCTCTATGCAACTTGCCATTAAATTTTTCCTCCCCTGCAGCGCTGTTCCCTGATTTCCCCCCCCCAGGCCACCATACGGCATTGACCTTTCCCCCCCCCGCGAGTCGTACCTAGTTTCCACGTGTTTTCGCGTACAGCGCCCCCCGACCCCAGGGTTAGAATTTTTCGACCTTTCATGTTAGATCAGTCCTTGTTTGCCCCGCCGCTGAATTCCTATTGCCAGCACCCTCCTATGGCGCGACCCAACCTGGGCGACCTTCGGCCGACTTACCCCGGTCCACACCTCGGTCTCGCCCGACGATGGTCAACGGGTAGCTCGGTCATTTGGACCCCGATGAAACTTCCCTCACCGCGACCTGTACCCCATTGCGAGCATGTCCCACGCCTCGACACCCAACTGCGAATCCGTCAGTCTTTCTCTTGTTGTGCACACCCTCCCCCTTACTTCGCCCCCCAGTGCTTTTTTGTTTCCTCCTCAGGCCCGCTCTTTTGTTTCTCCTTGGTAATATACCGTCGAGGTAATTGCACCGTATTTGTCAATACAGTGTTTTTCTCGCACCGGCTGAAGCACGACCAGTGGCACACATCTTCAGCCGTTACTTTTGTTTCACGACCCCGCTCCCACCTCTCCGGTTCCCCGCCTACGACTTTTTGGCCCCTCCAGTGACCGCTCTCTCTGCCGAGGGGATGCTATGCTTACCCGGTCTTATACCCCCTGTGGACCTCCTTCGACCATTATGTGTCTCCCCCCAGTCCGTGTTTTTCTGGTGGTCCTTTTTTCCACCCAGCGCACACCGGCATCCCCGGCAAGCTGCTGACTTAGGTCTGAGGCCGCCCCGGAGGGATACTTTTCCCAACCATTCATGCCTTAACATTTCTTCGCGAGGAAGGGCATCCACACTATGGCATACACTTGCGCACCCACAGTGAGTTAACAATCATCCGGTCGATTTTTTTTTTCCCTCCCGGACACCACCTGGTGACTTTAAGTACCGCTTTATCCCCTGAACCTCCCACGTCACTCTTTTCCAGACTCGTTCTACCGACTGCACCTCTCTCGCTGAAGTATACCCTGCCTTTCCGCCACCGGAGAGTGCGCTCCGCCTGTGTCCCATTCCCCCGTGGCCAGTCTACCTACCCTCCTTGGCGTTGTGATGTCCTCGCGAACCGGCACACGACACAGTACCGCTATTGTTCTTACTCCCGCGACTATCACCTCTTATTTGACCACACTTGCTTACCGCTTCACGGTATTATACCCCTGTGACTCCGATTTGTCGTCTACCCACACCCATCAGGCAACGGTCCTCACGGCCTCTTAGGTGGCGCACAAGTTTGTACCGCGGTCGGTGTTATGGGCACCCCGATGCCCCCCACCCCCCATTCCCCCCCCCCTGCCCCCCAGGTAGTCTCTCAGTTTCCGTACAATGCACCCCGTCGGACACCTGTGGCCCTTTTAACGCGTCATGCGGAAGTTTTTTCCTTGAGGTAGCATCCCTCACGCCCATATTGTCGCTATTTCTCGGTGACACCATACATCCCACCATGTCTACACCCACAACTTCGCGCTACGCGAAACACGTTGCTGATGCCTTCTGTGACACTAGGCCTGACTCCACGAACCATCCCTGCACAGACGCCCGACTCCTGCCTATTCTCTTCAGAGGGCACAGACCCCTCTTATGTTTGGCACCTTCTCCCACCCAGATCACCGACGTTCTTGCACACACCCCCACTGCTCTTCTATTGTGTCCTTAGATTACGGGCACGCACGAAGACCCTCCTGAGATGGCTATTCTCCCCATTCCTATCTGGCCCACTCCGTTTTCATGCCATCACCCTTACGCGCTTTTAGCCCCCGCGGCCCCATTACTTGTCTTTTTTTTCTCTTCCCTTTCCCCTCCCCCCCTCTTTCCCTCATCTGTAGTTCGCGGTTTTACCACGCTTCTTAGTAACGCGCACTTCTTCTCGTTCTCGTTCTTCCTTGGCTTGTCTATTCCTACCCACGAGCAACCCCCCCACGACTCCCACTGACGCGGCTCCATTCAGCGATTGTGTTGTCACCTTATTTACGAGACTGGATGACTAACCATTATCCCTCCAACCAAATGGCTGTGGGAAAGTGGATGTCAGTCGCCTATCGCACAATCATCACGACCTCAGTTGGATGGAAAGGTGTTCTTTCGTGGACACTACATGACCTGAGTCAAAAGGTTAATAAGGGGTTAGCTGACTTTTTTCCTTTCTTTCACGGATTTTTTTTCTTTTCCTTCCTCCCTTTTCTTTTCTTTTTCATTTTTTTCTTTCCCTTCCCGCGGGCGGTATATCCGTCCTCTATCTCCGTACATAATTTCTCGTGGGATCCCTAATGTGGTTGGTCCAACGTAGCCCATAGGATGCGTTCCCCCGTATCTTGTACATCAACAGCTGAGTAACCGACGGCCAACCTGTTGGCCAGATCGCCCCTTCCCTTTCAAGACGGTCTCTATGCGGTTACTCCGTCCAAGTTCACATTTCTCTGGCCTACCCCGGATCCTTGCCTTCTTGGAATTCTAGCCCCCCAATTTTTGCCCGTTTTTTTACCTTTCTCAGTAACACGTTATACTGTTGATGAACCTTTTAGGCCCCAGCGCCATACCCGTGGCCACCTAATCCTTAGTTTTCACCGACCTCCCTTCGAGGTGACCTTAAGTGTCCGTGACCACTTTGCAGGTTTCGCCCCTTCCCATACCGGGCGACTTTGGAAGAACACCACAACCACCCCTCAGTTCCTTTTTTTTCCCCCTCCTGTTGTGCTTAATGCGGTTTTATATTTGCACGCAGCGGTTCCATTTCATTGTACCGCCTGTCCCTGACCAGCTCCTCCCCTGTCGCCTTTTTTTGTTGCAGGATTACAAGCATGTTAAGGGCGACATAGGTTGGAGTCCAACCGCAGAGGCATGTTTGACGCTCGCCCGGTCGTGGATGCTCACGTTCAGACGGTCCCATGTTCTGATATCAGAACTCGATCCCATGCATTACACTAGGGCCGATATCTTCACACGGGGTATTATGATTCTAACCCCCCTCATGCCGCGCCCCACTGGCATCCCAGAAAGTTTTATACAACACGCCCTTCTCAGCAGACCATTTGTAGAGCTGCGGGTTGGGCTGACCAAAACAACCTGCGCAAGGGAGTTTTAACAAACCTTCGCGTAAACCCGGTGTCAGCCCACGTCCTGCTTGGCGACATGTAGGACTGGCATCCGGGGGGGCGTATGCCTGCGAAAGCACCTTCCCACCCTCCAAGAGGTTGGGTCAGTGTACTATCTACCTTTCTTCTTACCCAAACACATGACTAAGAAACTGGTACCTCACCAACCTTCCTTCTTACCCAGACACTGGTTAAGAATAGGCATTCCATCCATCACTAAGCAAGCACCCCCTGGGGGTTGGCTGGGCAGAGCAGCCTTCCCCCTTAGGCCGGGATACCATATGAACTATCACAGATAGCTCTAACCGGACCTAGTGCTATCGGACGCAGTAACACCCCCCCCCGTGGGCTGTTTCGTCTGATATACCCTCATGGCAACGGTTCCCCCACATGGTAACCCATGAGCTTCCCCAGGTGGGCCTCCACCTTGCGGTTAACTACCCAGTCCGCACGTTCCATGCGTTCTCCTCCAATGCAAGACCATACCTATATCCACCATATTCCTCCCCACGGGTAGGAGGTGGCCTCTGCATCGCATCCCTAATTAAGGAAGTTGCGCTTACCCGGTGTAAACCCGAGCCGGACGGCCTCTCGCCAGTAGAGAGCTAAGGCCTCCGTCGTGTGAAAGGTTACCGGTCAGGGCTGTACCCATCTTTCTCCAAGAAAGCTCTGGAACCCCCCGACCACCACACTGGAAGGTTACAGTTTCGCGAAAGCATCGAGCTGACACGCCCAGGCCTGTTACCGTCGCTTCGCTAGAGAATGTGACGCGATACAGCGTTGTGGCGTTTTCCATAGGCAACCCCATCTGTCGTTCTCGACACAACGTCGAGAGACCAACAGAAAGGGAACGTCTTGGTTACATATGTAACCTCAGTTCCCTGATGGAGGGAACGAGACGTTGTGTCCCTTATGCCACAAACACGTATCGTATTCTGCTGCAGTCGTGAGAGGCTCTCAGGCTCTTCAGAACAAGAGGTAAATGAATGCTGCACGCCGGCTTCCTTTTATACCGGACATCCGGGGGCGGAGACCGGCATGCAAATTTCATTCGCCAAATTTCATTGGCCTTTTCTATAGTAGTCAGAGTTGATTGGTTCTCAAGGGCGAACCCCATCTGTCATTCTCGACACAACGTCTCGTTCCCTCCATCAGGGAACTGAGGTTACATACGTAACTAAGACGCTATTATTGTTGTTGTCCTGCAGATGTCGCTTGTGCTCTGTTAGTTTTGAAACCTAATAAATTTCTGTGCCTATGCACACTACCTGATAGGCCTATAAATGTTTACTGTATGTAACATTTTTACAAATCACGTATGTTTTCCACATTACATTTTATTTATTTCTTATTTGTAAATATATTTTGGTAGGCATGGTGAACTACACTATAGTGTTTAAATGAAATAAAAACACTGCAACAAGAGATGTTTGTTTGCATCATGTTTCAGTAAATCTGCTTAGACTGTTGACGCAGCGCAACCTTGAACCTAAAACGCAGTAGATCCCGAAGCGCAGATGTTTCCAAACACTGATATATTGGGTGTGATTCGTTGAAAAAAATACATCACTTATAATAATAATAATAAGAAGAAGAAGAAGAAAGCATTTAGGTTAATTTCTGGCTAATACGTAAACTGAAGGACCCGAAGTGAATGTGCGCATTACTTTTTCCAGTCCGGACAAAACTAACTTTATATCCATTAAAGATTTTTTTATTTAAATGTTATGCTTCATTTAGTGAAACGATGTACAGTATATATAACACATGTTTATATAAGACTGTGGTCATTGCAGTCACAGCATCGGATCTTGGTAAGATACATTATGACGCAACCGGGAATTTTTACGTTGCCTAGCGCCGTGTCAGTTGTGTGTTTGTTGTCAGAGTAAATCAGAGTTTGTTTGTTATAGATCATTGCCGGTTTTGCATTTCATGCTATTGCTATTTTAGTGTTTTTTGGCGATTTTTTTTCTGCTGGTTTTCTGTTCATGCGTGAAGGAAGTGAGACCGAATAGCAGGGTTCGTACGGTCATGAAAAACCTGGAAAGTCATGGAATTTTAAAATGGCAATTTCCAGGCCTGGAAAAGTTTTGGAAAATAAATAAAACTCAGAAAGTTTTGGAAAAGTCATGGAAATTTGTTTTTCAAAATATCCCTGTACTTGAATTTGTTTAATTGATAATATTGGTTTTCAAATTGCAATAATTTTTTCGTTCGGGCGATCAGTCACATCACGTGACATGTTCTCTGCGTGGGGCAACTCAGTCGCAGCTGAGCAAAAATAAACAATGCCGGGAAAATGTCGCTTTAATAATGTTTGGCTTCAATCTGAAAAGTATAATGCATGGCTTGAGAAAGACCAGGACCCGGGACGAGCAAAATGTAGACTTTGCCATAAAACATTCGACATTTCGAACATGGGAGAAGCAGCGCTATCTAGCCATGCTAAAGGTGCAAAGCACCAGTCTGCCGCTGCAGCTGCGCAACAGTCAGCTTCCAACCCGATCGCTGGCTTTTTCACCCAGGTGACTAACGTCATGACACCCTCTGCCAGCTGCAGTGCTTCCCTCTCCTCCACCACAAAGCAAGGGACCATTTTGAGTGCTGTGTCCAGAAACGAAACCCTCACTGCAGAGGTACTGTGGGCGATAAAAGTGGCTAATTCTCACTATTCTTACAAGTCTTGTGAAGACATAAGCCAGCTTTTTCCGGTCATGTTCCCCGACAGTCAGATAGCTGCAAGATTTACATGCGGTGAACACAAGTGCTCATATATGTGTAATTTTGGACTGGCTCCTTATTTTAAGAAACTGACTTTGGCTAGTGTATCAAAGCAATGAGTATATGTCATGTTATTTGATGAAAGCCTGAATCACTATTTACAGGCTAAACAGTTAGACATGCATGTCAGGCTATGGGACGGGTCCGAGGTGAAGACTAAATACATCGGCTCAGAGTTTATGGGCCATTCATCAGCTCAAGACATCGTTGAAAAAATCAACAACTTGCTTTCTGAGATCGGAATCAAGAATCTTGTCCAAATCTCAATGGACGGGGCCGAACGTTAATTGGAAAGTATTTGAAACTCTCCAGAAGCAAGTGCAGAATGCTGTGGGAAAGTCACTAATCAACATAGGTTCGTGCGGGTTGCACATACTACACAATGCGTTCAGACATGGATGTAAATCCGCTGGATGGGAAGTCGAACACGGACTCTCTAGCCTGTATTGGCTGTTTCATGATTGCCCTGCTCGTCACGAAGATTTTGTGACAGCAACCGGATGTGACACTCCCATGCTCAAGTTTTGCAAGCATCGGTGGATTGAAAATGTGAATGTGTCAGAAAGAGGATTGCTGCTCTGGCCACATGTCAAAAAATACATCGACATGGTAGAGAGAGGTGAACTTCTGAATCCAAAAGTGAAGTCGTTTGATGAGGTGAAGATGCGATGTGCTGATCCTCTATTTCCAGTGAAAGTGGAGATATTTAACAGCATTGCGAGAGAAATCGACCCCTTCCTCACCATGTATCAGTCAGACCAGCCCATTCTGCCTTTCCTTTCTGATGACATGTACAAACTGATTAAAGGTAAGGATAAACATGGATTGTGTGATTTGCTAATGTTTTATTGTACACATTGCAGTAATTAAAAATGCACGCAAATCTATTAAATGAAATCTTTTCTGTCATTTTTTTCATTTTGCAACTTATCTAGAGAAAGATATTGCATAAGTTTAAGTAGGTTAAAAAAAGAATAGCGTGTTGTTGTGTTTCGAAATGCGAGACACGCGGCAATGGAATAAATTAAACGCAAAGTCTAGAGAAGTTTTTTTTTTTTACTTGAGCGACACCTACTGGCAAAGTGTTAATTTTTTTGTCGCTTTTTCCCTTATAACAGCAGAAATGACTTTAAATACTCTGTCATAGAGATAAAAAAAAATATATATATATATATATATATACATACATATATATAATATATGATTACTTAAAGTAATGTAAAAAAAGTAATTGTTTAGACTATATTTCATTTGTCTAGTGTTACACAGTTATTGTAATGTTCCTTCTTGAAGTCCAATAAATTTATTGATATTTAAATGTTTACAAAATGAAAGTGTTTAGCTCAAAAGATCATTTAGAAGATTTAATTTGATTGTAAATTTGCAAATTAAGTGATCAAACTGCATAATAAAAACCCTAATCTAAAAAAAAGAGGCAGGCCTCATTTTGCAGGCCTCATGGAACGATTTCTGAAAGAAAAGCACTTGCAAGAGGCCACATCTACACTAAAGCTCCTCCAGGTCCCTTTTCAGGACAGCAGTCTGCACAAGGATAATTCTCAGGTTGATATTGGATTTGCAGCACAAGTCACTCTCAACCAACTCAAGTCTTCCAAAAACATTTCTGAAAGGCAGAGACTAGAGATTAGGATGGACTGCAAGAAACTCTTGATTGCACTCCTTGAGAAGTTGCTGAAAAAGGCTCCAGTGCATCACACATTAGTGAGAAGCATGCAGTGCCTTGACCCGAGACGTATGGCTGAATGTAAAGAACTGTGCGCAAGTCAAATGAGAAGAACCTCAAGCAATGATTGCTGATGTAAGCAAGGAACTGCCAAACATCCTGACACAACATAAATCTGTAAATCGGATTATCGTACATGTGGGGAAAAATGATACTCGAAAAGAGCAGTCAGAGCTCCTAAAAAGGAATTTTAATGAACTCTTTGAAATGCTTGGAAAGCTAAAAGTACAGGCCTTCATCAGTTGACCTCTCCCAGCTCGGGGAACGAATATGTTCTCTCGGTTACTCAGTCTAAACATATGGCTGCAAAAAACCTGCAACATGAGAGGACTGAACTTCATTGACAACTTTAATCTCTTTTGTAGTCAAAGACAACTTTTTACAACAGATGGCCTCCACCCAAACAAACTTGGTTCAAGAGTGAAACAACATCCTCTTCTCCCTCCTTCACCCATCAGCAGAGTGTGCCACTCCACTCCTAAATGGCACACATACACCTGGCCATAGTGACCCACCTCAGCAGTTTGATGGACTTTTGGATAACACCAATCAGGCTGTACCCTGCCCAGTGACATCACATCAGTTGGACGATGACGAAGACTTTTCATCGGACGTTTCTGTGGATAACAACCGGGAGAGCCAAAACAACATACTTCAGTCTTCAGAAACACCAGACTCGAAGCCCCTCTCACTACACACCCTCTCCCTCTCTACTACATCATCTCTTTTGAGCTTCTCAGAGAAAATGGAGGAACTAGTATTCGCTGGAACAAAACTATCCCACTCTATTGTCGCGAGTCCACAGGTTTCAACTAAAAAGCGACGGGCCCCACAACCACCAAAGTCTCTGGGTCAACCTGGCCAACCCGTTCCCTCTGAAAGAGCTCTCCGGCCTCTGCCACAATGCCAGAGATCACACAAACCCCCATCTACTGGAGATGGACTAAACAGGACTGCAAAGAGCACTGGTAACTGATATGAATTGGGTCCCTGCTATGATAACAGCAACAATCTCAAATATTTACTGAACAAGTGGGAACCCAGTGTTCCTTTAGTTTTTCCTATATCTGTCCTGATAAGTGAACGCAAAACTAAGGCCCTTTCCAGTCGTATGGCAAAGCTATCTAATCTTATACCTTTTAGACGTCACTCTGAGAATGACAGGGGTAAAAAACTAAAAACAGTTACTATTCAATTAGCACTTTTAAACATCCGTTCACTAAAAACAAATCCTTTTTGGTCAATGACCTCATCACCAGTAACAAACTGGACTTCATGTTTCTAAATGAAACTTGGTTAGATGATAGTTGTAGTGCTACAATCCTCAATGAATCTGCCCCCCCAAACTTTACTTTTATAAATGTTTGCAGAGCTGTTAGGAGAGGTGGAGGAATAGCTGCTTTATTTAAAGATCTCTTTGACTGCAAGCAAGTTTTACTTGGTGACTACCTGTCCTTTGAATACTTGAGTATTGCTTTAAAAGGTGCACCACGCATTCTGTTTACAATTATTTACAGGCCTCCCAAATACTCCCCAGTCTTTGTTGATGGTTTTTCAGAACCTGCTATCAGCTATTTCCTCAGAATTTGACTGCTTTGTTATTGCTGGAGATTTTAATATTCATGTAGACAAGACAGAAAACAACACTGCAAATGAACTTTTAAATGTTTTAAACACTTTTGATCTGATCCAGCATGTGCACGGTCCCACACACAATCGTGGACACACTCTGGATCTGCTCATTAGCAAAGGTCTAAACATTTCATCCACTATTATTAGAGATGTGGCGCTGTCTGATCATTTCTGTATTTTCTTTGATATATCAATCAGTCCTGCCACTGAAAATAGACCTGTCTCTATAAAAAAGAGATTCATAAATGAGAATACCAGTGAGCTATTTATGAATGCTATGTCTTTGTCACCAAGTATATCTGCAGACTCTATGGATGCTCTCCTCGATAGCTTTAATGCAAAAGTTAAAATGCTATCGATGCCATTGCTCCAGTAAAGGTCAAGGTGAAAACTGGCAGGCGTAAAGCACCTGGAGAAACACACCAGCAGTACAAAGCATGAAAAGAACATGCAGAAAAGCTGAACGTATGTGGCGAAAAACCAAACTTGAAGTTCACTATAACGTCTATAAAGACAGTCTGCATGCCTTCAATGTTGACTTAGGCAAAGCTAGACAGAACTTTTTCTCTAACATTATAAACTGCAAATAACACTTGCACTCTTTTTGCAACTGTAGAGAGACTAACAAATCCCCCTAGTCAAGTTCCGAGGGAAATGCTGTCTGATGACAAATGCAATGAGTTTGCAACTTTTTTCCTTCAAAAGATCAGTAATATCAGAATGGAAATCAGCAAAGCTCCATGCGGCAGTCAGGTCAGTCTGACTCCAGTACATCAGAAAATAGTAACTTTGTCTGAATTTCAGACAATTGATCTCAAAACCCTGGAGGAAACGGTACAGCATCTTAAGGCGTCAACTTGCAGCCTTGACACACTTCCCACATCCTTTTTCAAAAGAGTGTTTAACTGTTTGGAAGCAGATCTCCTAAATAGTTAATACCTCACTGCTCTCAGGAACTTTCCCAGAGTCCCTAAAAAATGCAGTTGTCAAACCTCTTCTAAAAAAGGGCAATCTAGACAAAACCTTACTATCTAACTACAGACCAATATCAAATCTTCCTTTTATAGGAAGATCATTGAAAAGGTTTTTTCAATCAGCTGACCAAATTCTTAAACTCAAATGGCTACCTGGACAATTATCAGTCTGGTTTCCGTCAGCATCATAGCACAGAGACAGTGCTCATAAAGATAATGAATGATATTCGATTGAATTCTGATTCAGGCAAAATATCAGTTCTGGTTTTACTAGATCTCAGTGCTGCATTTGATACGGTAGATCACGCCATACTCCTACATAGGCTGGAAAACTGGGTAGGGCTTTCTGGGTTGGTACTTAAATGGTTTGGGTCATACCTTAAAGGGAGAGGTTACCATGTGAACATAGGCAACCATAAATCTGACTGGACACCCATGACTTGTGGTGTTCCACAGGGCTCGATTCTTGCTCCGCTCCTCTTCAATTTGTACATGCTCCCACTTGGCCAAATAATGAAAAAGTACCAAATTGCCTACCACAGCTATGCAGACGACACTCAGATCTACCTAGCCCTCTCACCCAATGACTACAGGCCTATTGACTCTCTTTGCCAATGCATTGATGAAATTAACAGCTGGATGTGTCAAAACTTCCTTCAGTTAAATAAAAACAAAACTGAAGTCATTGTTTTTGGTAACAAGGATGAAACTAACAAGGTAAACACATACCTTGACTTAAGAGGTCTAAAGACACAAAGTAAGGTAAAAAATCTTGGGGTCATTTTGGAGTCTGACCTTAGTTTCAGCAGTCATGTCAAAGCAATAAGCAAATCAGCCTACTACCATCTCAGAAACATAGCCAGAATCAGATGTTTTGTCTCAAGCCAAGATTTAGAGAAACTAGTCCATGCTTTCATCACCAGCAGGGTGGATTACTGTAATGGACTCCTTACAGGTCTTCCCAAAAGACCATCAGACAGCTGCAGCTCATACAGAATGCTGCTGCCAGGATTCTGACCAGAACCAAAAATCTGAGCATATCACTCCAATCCTCAGGTCCTTACACTGGTTACCAGTCACTTTTAGAATCAACTTCAAAGTATTATTAATTGTCTATAAATCACTTAATGGTCAAGGACCTAAATACATCTCAGATATGCTCATTGAATATAAACCAAACAGACTTCTCAGATCATCAGGATCAAATCAGTTAGAGATAACAAGGGTTCACTCAAAACATGGCGAGTCAGCGTTTAGTCATTACGCCACCCGTAGCTGGAATCTGCTTCCAGAAGACATCAGACGTTCACCAACAGTAGCTACTTTTAAATCCAGATTAAAAACATATGATTAAAAACATAAACACTTGTTTAGCTGTGCATTCACAACCTGAGCACTGTGCTGGTTTACATCAACTGCACTTTTATTTCTAATTTATTTTTATTCTGCTCTTATTCTTTTTATATATACACTCACATTTTTATTCAGTTTTATTGCTGTTTTATTGTTTCTTAAAATCTGAAGTATTTGTGATCTTAAATCATTTGCATTTTAAAGATACGTCTTATTTCTTTCTGTCAATCATTTTATGTTAAGCACTTTGAATTGCTCTGTGTATGAAATGTGCTATATAAATAAACTTGCCTTGCCTTGCCTTGCCTGCCTTGCCTTGCCTAAACGGAGTAGATTGAAACTTGATTTTCATCCTGCAGGGGTGTCCAGAACATGGCATGGAGTGTTTGAGGAAAAGAAAAGAAAACGTCAGAGGAATAGAAAGCGTAAGTTATTACATACATTTTTGATCTGCCCTATACTATCAATGCACTTTTATTCTGTTGCTTTTGAAAATCAGTCATTGGATGAGCAGTTTTGTCATTGATCTGCTCTTATTTTTGGTTTCAATAGCTTTTGCACAAAATAGGACATGGGGTGGACAAGAAATGCCCTCATATCCCCCCACCAGAAGTCCTCCAGCTTCTGCACCTCAGTAAGTTGAACAAATCTCTCGATTTAGAAGTGCTCAAATATTTGTAGAAAATGTATTTAAAAAACTGTTTCTTGAATTTTAGGTGCAAGCATCCTGACTCGCAGTCCTTTAGAAAAAAGGACTCATCTTTCAAAGCAGCTGGTCCACCTCAGTGAGTTAAACCAACTGTCTCAACTTTTAAGTGCTTGAATGTTTGCAGAAACGCCACTTCTTGTATTTTTAGGTGTAATCCTCCTGCCTCAAAGCCTCCTCCAGACGTCTCAACATTTGAATTCAAACTGCCTTCAACCTTTGGTAAGTTGTGTTATATTTTGGTCTCTCTGACCAACTGTGTTTTTAAAAATACAAAATTGTGTTTTTTTATATCAATCATTGGATAAATGGTTTCGTAATTTATCTGCTCTGATTTGTTCTCAACAGTGTTTGCACAAAATAAGACAGGGGATGGACAAGAAATGCCCACAATACCCCCTACCACATCTACATCAGCTCCTGCAGCTCAGTGAGTAAAACAACATTTCTTGACTTATAAGTGCTCGAATGTTTGCAGTAACGCCACAAAGTACTTTTTCTTGTAATTTTAGGTGTAACCCTCCTGCCTCAAAGCCTCCTCCAGACATCTCAAAATTTGATTTCAAACTGCCTTCAACCTTTGGTAAGTTGTGTTATATCTTGGTCTCTCTGACCAACTGTGTTCCTTTATAAAAAACATGCTTATATTTTTCTAATTTTTTTTGAAAATCCTACATTTTGGTCTTTTATCTAACATTGGATGAGCAGTTTTGTCATTTATCTGCTCTGATTTGTTCTCAACAGTGTTTGCACAAAATAAGACAGCGGGTGGACAAGAAATGCCCACAATACCCCCCATCACAAGTGCTCCAGCACCTTTACCTCAGTAAGTTGAACAAATTCTCTCAATTTATAAGTGCTCGAATGTTTGCAGAAACTACACTCAAAGTATATTTTTCTTTAAATTTTTAGGAATCAGACTCCTACAGTGTTTCAAAGGGATTACTGGACCTTTCCAGAACGCCAGATGTCTGCTGTATTTGGTGAGTTGAGCAACATTTTGTTTCAGTGCCCTTTTATTTTTCAAAACTGTTAAAGTTAAAAATACTACATTTTAGTGTCATTTTCTTACCAGTCATTGGATGAACATGTGTGTCATCTATCTGCTATGATTTGTTCTCGGCAGGTTCTGCAAAGAGGCAAGCAGAGCCTGACACCAGTTGTGATGGGTTGTGCAGGCTGCTGGAAGCACTGCATCTGAACACAGAGGCCCCTACCACATCTACACCAGCTCCTGCAGCTCAGTGAGTAAAACAACATTTCTTGACTTATAAGTGCTCGAATGTTTGCAGAAACGCCACTTAAAGTACTTTTTCTTGTATTTTTAGGTGTAATCCTCCTGCCTCAAAGCCTCCTCCAGACGTCTCAAAATTTGAATTCAAACTGCTGTGACGAGCGGGTCAATACGAGGTCAGCATCGCCATGGCAACGGAGCAATCAAGCCCGCACACCTGCGGATCGTAAGCACCTGGTCCCAATCAAGCTCACCCTTTATAAACCCAGGAAGAAGAGGAAAGGGTGAGCTTGCTCTCAGTACTATGTCTGGTTGACGAATGTGGTGTTGTGGTTTATTGACAGAGACCAGTAACTGACGACCCCAGGATCTTTACACGGGAAACAAAGAGATTGGACACACTGCACCACGAGGCACGAGCACCCCCACAGCTACCACGGAGCACCCAGGAGTTAGTGATGGCAAAATGAGGCTTCCTGAACCATTGAGACCTCACAGCCCATTGCTTCACCAAAAGTGAAGCTTCATTCATTATTGCTCACTAGTGACACCTAGCTACTGTGCAAAGAAATAGCAGACCAATAAATTAATACTGAATCAATGACCTGAGCAGACATTTGTCCATTGCCTGGGTATCAAATAAAATATGTTTCTCTCTCTGTCTGAATTTACTTGTGCAGAGACAACTGTCACACACAGTTCATTCATTATTCATAAATTGTTTGGATAGTGACAGTAGGAACAACAAAAGTGAGCCTGTGTTGAGTGCAGTGCTTATGGTGGAGGGAGTGTAATAACGCAAACTGCAACAGAAAAGTGTGGGGTGGGAAAGTTAAAGAATTGTTTCTGGTGTGTTTTGTGCATTGAACTGTTACTAGTTTTAGTGCAGTGTTGTGCTTATGGGACTATGGATTTAGAGGAACAAACTGCAACACTGCAGTTTGGGGTGGGTGAAGGAAGGATCACACATTATTTTTATTAAGGAACAGAATTTTTTCTAGTGTGTTGGGGCTTAGACGATTCCTCTTCTTGGACAGAACCTCTCCAGCCTTGGAAAAGATCCTTTCGCATGGAACAGAGGATGCGGGGGAACATAAAAATGTCAGTGCCAGCTGGTATAAATGAGGATACAGATGTTTATGTTTGAGCCCAATATACTAGTGGATCCTCAGATCTTGCGAGATTCACTTCGGATAAATATCGGTCCACTTCTACAGTAGCATCAGCTGTTGCACTTGAGCTCATTCTACTGTGATCCACCGTGCTATCCAGCAGATGCCAAAGGTCACCTAATAATAGAGGTACAAAGAAAAAAACTCCATTAACAATGGTTCACAGTAATAATCACTAATGTGAACATTCACACAACAAAGACATATACTACTTACTGTTTGAAGATTGACCTGCTTCTGAAGAGGCTGGCAGCTGAGCTGGGGGTGTGTTGGTGGAAGCAGAATGGAGACCAGAACTTCTGATCACAGTAGCGCATTCCGATTTTAATCTTGAAATCGCTTCTTGCAGTTTCCCTTGACTCAAGAATCCCAGTTTTTTAAATCTGGGATCCAATAACGTGGGTATGGTCATCACACTTATTGATTCCAAATGAACTGCATGTTCCCTGACCCTCCGTCCAAGGCTGTCACCCAGCTGCCTTGTTAAGTTGGACTTAAGGCCTTCTAGCTTACTCATTACAGCATAATTAAGCATTTTCATCAAAGGTGTCACTTTGGAGGCAGACACCCTTTTCTCTCCTGAAAGCTCGACTGTAGCCTGGCGGAAAGGGGCAAGAACATCTAAAGCATCCTGGACTGCCTCATACTCCAGGGCTGTTGGAGGGGTGATGTCAGTCTTTAAAGAGGCCAGGGCTGCCCCCACTGGCTCTCTCAGCTGATAGAGCCGTTCCAGCATGTTGTAAGTGCTGTTCCAGCGAGTGTCCACTTCAATGATCATTTTCAGAACTGGTCTCCCCATCTGCTCCTGTACTTGGGCCAGTCTCTCTTTTGCTGTAGTGCTGGTTCGGAAATAGGTCACAAGTTTCCTACATTTGGATCGAATGTCATTGAAGCTACTGATGTCATCAAAAGATTTCCTCACAATAAGGTTTAGAGCATGTGCAATGCATATCGCAAGCCTAACATTCAATGATCGTACACATGCTATCATGTTGGCTGCAGCATCAGTTACCAGGCACTTCACTTTATCCTTTATGCCCCACTCATCCATGAGCTTGATATGTCCAGTAGCCAAGTTCTCCGCAGTATGGCTCTTAGGGAAATGCTCTACACCTAGTAAAATAGTGCAGAGCTTGTCATTGTCATCTATAAAATGGCAAGTTACTGCTAGGAAGGCATCCATGTTTAACGATGTCCACATGTCAGAGGTAAGGCTTATAGCCGCAACTTTCTGCAACTGCTCTCTGGCCTTCTCCTTAGCCTCCTTGTATTTATGCTCAACCATGGCCTTCAAACCCTGTGGACAAAAATAAATGTAGCTAATCTTAATTTTAACTTCTTAAATAATGATGAATCTCTTTATTAATCTGTTACGACCCACCTATGACTCGTACCCGTCTAGGGTTTTTAGGAGGGGAACATATGTAACCAGCTCCGACACACATCAACGTGTAACACTGAGTGACTAGAGAAAACACGAGGAACCACTGAATAAAGTAACTATGCGTTTAATAAATATAATAAATTATACACAAGACCAAAAACCCAACCACAAAAGGAAAGAAAAAGGGGAAAAACGGATTGTGCCAAACAAACGAAAGTAATATAAGCAAAAAGTTATCTAACACATTTAACCTCTAATACTAAACTAAAAAAAGAAAAGATCAAAGGAAAATACTTCAACGTCCGGGACGTCGTAACTAAGCTACACTAACTAATAAACATAAATACAGCGGGTGGCACAAATCCCTAACTAGTGTTCTAATACAATAAATTGACTACATGTGTACAATGTACGTCACGTGACCTCTTACCTATCCCCTTCTCCTTTGTGGACCGCAACCTTCACAAAGTGAAAAAGGGTTTTTGGACCCAGCCGAAGCAAGGAACAATAATCACACATGAGAACAACGTGATAAAACATACAAACAGTTTTCTCTTTTCCTTCTCTCTCTAAACAAGCAATGGTTCTCTAGGCAAAACTCTCTACCCAAAAGTTCTCTCTCAATCTGGAAGCAGCACGGTCTTTAAATATCCGCTTCACCAGGTGTCACTCATCACGCTAAAACCGCTCCCGCCTCCCCAAAGCACGGCCACTCATCTCAGTCTTAACTGACAAGCAAGATAGCCAATCAGCAACAACCTAAGAAAGTGAAAGTAAGAGAAACAGACAGAACGGAAAAACAATACAACACACAATACTATAAACGTCCTAACGGACGTAACACCCCCCACATTTAAGATTTTAAACTCAACGTTTAAATAAAACACCAAAACTTCATACCCTTCATTTAAACTCTAGAAAGAGTATCTGCGAGGATATTTTCAGATCCTTTCTTATGATGAATCTCTATCTGAAAGTTCTGTATGAATAATGCCCACGCATTAGTCGTTGGTTTGCATTGTACATGCGAGACAAAAATACGAGGGGTTGGTGATCGGTAAACACAACAATAGGCAAATTAGAAGAACCCAGATAAACTTCAAAGAATTGTAACGCTAGTAACAATGCTAAGGTTTCCTTCTCGATGGTAGAATAGTTTGCCTGATACTTGTTGAACTTACGCGAAAAGAAACACACCGGATGGTCCACGCCATCCTGAGTTTCCTGAATCAGAACTGCACGAGCGCCTACTGCGCTCGCATCAACCTCTAACTTGAACGCCCGCTCAAACTGAGGAGCGGTCAAAACGGGACTGGTACACATTAATGCTTTCGCATTTCCAAAGGCTACTTGACACTCTTCTGACCACACAAATGTTTTCTTAGGGCTGAGGAGATCCGTAAGAGGGCTTACCACTGTAGCAAAATTCTTGCAAAAACTTCGGTAATACCCAATCATACCTAAAAAACGCCTCAACTCTCGCCTTGTACTGGGTACAGGAAAGTCAGTAATAGCCGCTACTTTCTCTTCCACCGGCTTTACTTGTCCATTTCCTACACATTTTCCTAAATAAGTCACAGTTGCTTGACCAAACACGCATTTCGCGAGGTTAATGGTTAACGACGCACGTTCTAAACGTTTAAACACTGTGTGCAGCAAAGACATATGTTCAGTCCAGTATTGGAAAAGATCACTAAGTCATCTAAATATGCTCTACAATTCGGTACACCAGCGAGAACAGTTTGTATCAACCGCTGGAACGTAGCAGGTGCGTTTCGTAACCCGAATGCCATAACGATATTGTAGGAAAGAATCTGGAGTTACGAAAGCAGATATGTCAGATGCACGTGGGGTTAATGGTACTTGCCAATACCCTTTCAGTAAATCAAGTTTACTAACGAACTTTGCTGAACCAACACTATCAACGCAATCCTCCATTCTCGGCAGTGGATAACAATCAGGTACGGTGACAGCATTAACCTTTCGGTAGTCTGTACAAAACCGAAAGGAACCATCAGGTTCTTTACCAGAAGACATGGGGAACTCCACGGACTTGAACTATGACGAGCTAAATCATTTTGTAACAAATAGTCAATTTCGGTCTTCATTACGGACCTCTTAATTTCGTTAACACGATATGGATGTTGCTTTATCGGCTTTGCATCTTTAACTTCAATGTCATGTTCTAGTACTCTAGTCTGAGATGGAACATCAGAAAATAGGGCTGGAAAGGACATGATAAGCGTTATCACATCACCTCTTTTCTCATTAGGTACAGAAGACAAGTGAGAAGACAAATTAGAAAGTATAGCAGAGTTTTCCAACTGACTACACTGTTGCGGAGTATTTCTCACCATCAATCCATCCTCATCAGCATTCGCATCACCTTCTACAACAGCCAAACTTGTGACGTTACTAATACCACTGTATTGTCAGTGTCCTGCTTCACAGGTTCACATTCGTCACAGTCATGATATGCTTTAAGCATGTTAATGTGGCAAACGCGTGGCGGGAGTGCAAATTACATAGTCCGTATCACTAAGTTTCTTAACAATATTATACGGACCTGAAAATTTAGCACATAAAGCAGACCCTGGTATCGGTAATAATACCACCACTTTATTATCAGGCAGAAAAGACCGTGCGACAGCATGTCTATCAAATCGTTCCTTCATCACGGATTGCGCGTTTGTCAAAAACGTACGCGCAAGATCACATGCGCTATGCAATTTTCCTCGGAATTGACTAACGTAATCAAGAACGTTCGTTAGTTTCACGGTTTATCCTCCAACATCTGATCTTTTAGAACTTTTAACGGTCCTCGAAGTGTATGTCCAAAAACCAATTCGGCTGGACTAAATCCAAGTGATTCTTGTACACTTTCCCGCACAGCAAATAACACTAACGGAATACCTTCATCCCAATCTTTACTTGTGTCCATACAAAATTTTCGAAGCATGGCTTTTAAAGTTTGATGAAATCTTTCGATCGCACCTTGACTTTCTGGATGGTATGCACTAGATATACGATGTTCGATAGACAAAGATTTCAGTGTTTGCGTAAAAACTCGTGACAAAAAATTTGTACCTTGATCTGTTTGGACGACTTTAGGAAGTCCAAACGTAGAAAAGAACTTGATCAACGCCTTCAAAACAACAGGAGCCGTAATCTTTCGTAACGGAATAGCTTCGGGGAAATCTGGTCGCTCTACACATAATAGTACAGAGATATTGATTACCTGCTTTCGTTTTCGGTAACGGTCCGACACAGTCAATCAGTACCTCCTCAAACGCTTCTCCTAACACCGGAATTGGAGACAGTGGAGCAGGCGAGATACCCTGATTTGGCTTTCCTGCAATTTGACACGTGTGACATGTACGACAAAACTTGGTTACGTCACGTTTCAACCCAGGCCAAAAAAAATGCTGCAAAATGCGATGGTAAGTTTTAGTTACCCCTAAATGTCCAGAGAGCACATGTTCATGCGCTAAACACAATACATGAGAACGATATTTGAGTGGAACTACCACTTGATATACCACGTTCCAATCTAAATCCTCCTCAACTTTAACACCACTTTCGCATAAGCAAATCATTGTCTCTGAAATATGCAGTATTTCTTTTCTTAGCGGCCTCACAACTTATCACAGCTGACAAACATTTCTTCAAAGAGGGATCATCGTTTTGTGCTATCACGATCTGAGAACGAGTAAGCGGTAGCTTTAACAAAGCAAAACTTTCTAACACGTTCTCCGAATTTTTCACCTTAGGAACGTTTTCAGAAACTTTCTTCGTTTCTGAAACTTCCTCACGCTCCGCTAACACATTTCCTACCAGTGATTCCGCTAAGTCAACTTCGCCCACAGTTTTAGCTGACTGAGCGCGCGTCACTGCACAAGAAGAAAACACTTCTGGGTGCTGACTACCAACATCACCTACTAAACATACCTGTGGAACATCAATCACTTCTGGAACTGGCAAAACTTTGCCTCCAGCTAAGTCGCTAAAAACGTTATTCCTTTAACAGGAAGCGAGTTCCGAATTCCAACTCGCACAACACCCGAAAGCAGAGAACAGCGTAAGTGTACATTATGCAAAGGCACAGACACTACTTGCATTTCTATTCCACGAATTAACACATTTGAGCCACAATATGATTCGTCAGAGAACGGTAACACATCAGACAGCATAATTGACTGCATAGCCCCTGTATCTCGGAGAATGCAGATTTCTGTCCGATCCTCCTCCTTTCCAGATAAGGAAACAAACCCTCGCATAACGAAAGGGTTATAATTTTGTCACAAACATCAGTACAACATGATAATTCAGACGGTAGTACAGTCTTCATTAATGCAACACTCTTCGGGTTCTTAGACTGCGATTTACGCATAAGCACTGGACAATCAGCAATCAAATGCCCTGGTTTATGGCAGTAAAAACAATCCCTTAACTCTTTTGATTTCGGCATTCCAGCTTTCTCTCGAAATCTTGAGTTTGAGACGGACTAGTAACCATGCTCTTTTCAGTGCGAGTCACGAAAAATACCCCCTTATGAGTGAGCATGAATTCATCTGCTAACACAGCAGCTTGCGCTACTGAACTAACCTTCTGTTCGTTCAGATAGACAACTACTCTGTCAGATAAACACGCCTTAAATTCCTCCAGCAGAACTAGTTCTCTTAAAGAATTGAAATCATCAGTCTTAGTTGCACTACACCATTTATCAAAGAGAAGAGCTTTCTCTCGAGAAAATTCCACAAATGTTCGTGACGAGTTCTTCTTATGGCCTCTAAACTTTTGTCGATATGCTTCTGGAACTAACTCATAAGCACGTAAAATTGCCAATTTTACTGCATCATAATTCAAACTATCCTCTAAGGAAAGAGTAGAGAACACCTCTAAGGCTTTACCCATTAAACGACATTGCAATAACAAAGACCAGCAATCCTTTGGCCACCGAAAAGACATAGCAATGCGCTCAAAGGCACTAAAGTAGGAATCAACCTCAGCTTCACGAAAATGTGGCACTAGTATAATATTTTTACCAACATCGAATGACTCGGTTGCTATGGACGAAACAGACGTCGCGGCAACAGTGGGAGGAGACACTATAACGGGAGCACGATCAACAGTGGCAGCGGGAATGACACGAGGGAGATCTGGTAACGCAGCGGAGCCTCCCACAATTCGCATTGCGTCAAGCTCCAACTGTCGCATTTTTACCTGTTTCTCCGCCTCGATCTCGAATTTACGAACTTGTAATCGCAAATCCATTTCCGCTTGCAGAGCCTGTATCTTCTCCTGTGATTCAAGCTGCAAACGAGCCAAACGGACTTTAAGTCTCGTTTCGCCTTTTGAGCAAACAGACATAGGGGAGAATGGTTCAAACGAGGGTAAGCCCGCCCTAGCCTCAGCCTCAACCTCCGCCGTAGGCGCTAGCTCCTCCTCGCTCACCTCCTCACTCCTCTCAAACACCTCCCTCTCCCACACTGTTCCTAACTGTTGGTTTCTCCTGCAACACAAGTACATTCACTCCACAAACGATCCAAACACAAACCAGACTTAATC
>VCII01000798.1:0-10494 GCA_006030095.1 Triplophysa siluroides | reverse complement strand
TTACCCCCTGGGGCTCCGGCACTCTGGCGCGCCCCCACGGGCTAGGACTTCCCCACCCAGCCCTACCCCTTTTGGACTTCCCCCAATGTACTCTTGTTTGCCCCCACCCCCCCTCCCTTGTTTATTATTTATTATAACCCATTCATTGTTCTTGCCTGTCTGCCACTAGTCATGTTAACCTTGTCTGTATGGTTTATGTCTATGTCCCAGTCTTGTCTTGTTAGTCTACCCCTTGATGAACACCTGGAGGGGGCTTATGTTATGGTTCCACTATCATGTCAAGTTTTATTCTTGTCTTACAGTGGAGCCATGGCATAGCCTTTAGTTATGTGGTGGGAGAGAGACTATTTTGGCACCTATTTGGCCATACTCTCTCTCTCCGGTCTGCGTCATCGTTCCTGCCCTCCTGTTTCCTAGTTTGTGTTAATTAGTTTATAACCCTGCAACTGTTCCCTCTTGATTTGGTTCCCTTTAAAACATCCTCCTGTTCATTGTCCTGTGCTCGTTCATTGTAAGCTTTATGATGTCTCTCGTTTGTTTAAACGATATTCATGCCCTCGTCTTGCCTTGTTCCTGTTTCCCTTGTCTAGTAAGTGTTAGTTTAGTGTTGGTTCCAAGTGTTTGTTTTCTTAGTTTATTGAGTCTGTGTCAGAGTTCTGTTTAAGTCATTCCAGTATTGTTTTCCCCATTGTGGGTTTTTTGCTTTGTTCCTGTTTTCTGTACAATAAAATATCTGTTAACCCCGTCATCCCTGTGTCCTGCCTGCAATTGGGTTCTCCCTCATTGTCTTTCTGTCAGTTCATGACACAAACAAAGCAGTAGTTTAAAGTTTTAGATTTAGCTCCTACACATATCTAAATATATCAAGTAAAATCCAGTTTCTAATCCACCTATCCGTGTTATCGTTTACATTAAAATTAATTGTATTAATCTTTAAAATCAAGAGTTTGTTTTACTCTGAGGTAGTATGATTGCATTTTGTAGACTGAAATTAAAAATACATGAATAATGCTATGCGGTGAATATTTCAAATGTATAAATATATATAATTTTGAATTTTTTCCATATTCAATTAACCAAGTCATCAAACGGATTGGTTCAAAACACTGATTAATTCAGAATCAAAACCTAAAAAGACTAAAATTTATGAATGGAGAATTTAATCCCTCAAATTATTACTTCTAGAAAAATTAAATTTGGATTATTTACTTTAGATTCTGAAAGAATCAAACTTTAAACAAATTAAAGTAAAAAAAAATACTATTTCAAATGTATATAAAACTAATACCAGTACAAATAAAAAAGGTGCCATAAATCCAAGCAAAAGCCAATACAAATAAAAAATGTTGTATCTCGCATTCAGTTTTTATTTAATCAGACTGTTTAACCAAAACGTCATACCCCCCTTAAAAACATTAATTACAGGCCTTTTCCCCATATATAATCAAATGTTTTTTCAATCAAATGTTTTGTAAATTCTGTTTGCATCTATGCCCCAAGAACAGTGGGTAACTTGCGAAGGCTATAACTGAAAAAAAAAACATACACAGATTTATAACATGCCAATCATTATAGTGAAAACTAAGAATTTGTTTTGAAAAAATAAAATGTGAAGAAATTGTCAAAACACAGCTCAGATGTACAGTCCTCTTTATACAATTTTAATCATATAATGTACAAACAGTACATAATGACCGAATTATGCTGTATGGCACATTGAGTCTAAACTTTGCCAAATCCAAAACAACCTTTTACGGCAAGCCTCATCAATTCCATAAAGCCATCTTCTTGTGTCATTGCTCTCGGCAAAAACAAAATAAGAGCACGTGTTGAAGAAAAAGGGATTCTGCAACAGCCCTTTTCTTGGTCATAAAACACAATTGAGCATTTTTGTGGAAAGCCCAGAGGAGGTAGTGCATCAGCACCAGTGACAAAAGCAGAAGTTCTTCGAAGGTTATATCCTTTGTTTCTTTCTCCCTCTAAAAGAGATTATAAAAAGCTCATTTCTATTCATTACATTAACTGTTATACTCGAATCAGAAATCAATCAACATGACCTCACCTTGAATGGACATCAATAGGCACTCCCACTGAAATATCGTGTCTTCCTCCTGGTCGCGTTTATTACTCCCCTCAATGCTCCATTTGATGGTGACAGAGGTTCCGAGTTGTTAGTGAATAGTGGCATGAAAGATATAGACCCACACACACTATATGGTGTTTTACTAAACTAAGTTCGGGAGGAGCAGGAGCAGATAATTAACTCGGCTGGTCGGCTGTCAGCAATCACAACAATCAACCTATCACTTCAAAGAGAGAGAGAGAGAGTGTCTCTATAAATAGTCAAGACGTCTTACCTTCACTCTCTCTTCAGTCTCAAGCATTGGTATATCCAATTACAGAAATGTCAGAGAACGAAACAGCCCAAATGGACAACTCCATCGAAGATCCAGGTCCTTCGGCGTCCACAAGCGACGGCCAGCCCAGCAGCGCACGCAGGGAAAAATCACAAAAACCCGCGGCTACTCCAAGAGGCCGTCGGCTTTCCCGCGCTTCCTCCTCTCTACCCCTAGACGCAGTGGCACACAGTCACCGCCGCCTTCCAGGCTGGCAACGACGTCCCCAGCTTCCTCATATGCTTCCATCCTTCCCGACCCCCGCCTATCGAGATGTGGACGGTCGTAGGATTACGACAAGCGCTACTCAAAGCAAACGTCCATTTTTCACGGCGATTGAACAAAGCCGAACTATATGGTATGTACTCCTCCCTCCAGCCGGATTCCCGGAATACGCCAAATGTCACCCAGACGAGGGCAACAGGAAAGCCGAGGCAGGTTCGCGATTCCCCGTATCTACGGCCGGGTCAGACTCCAACGAGGAGCGGCCTCAGGTCCGAAAACCGCCGGAGCGTTCCCTCTGCAAGCTTGGGCCGCGCCCCGGAGGCCAGAACCGACCACCCGCAGTCTCTTCCCCGCTCAGCTGAGCTCCAGCACGCAGCATCCCCAGGCAACATTCAAGCCCGCCACACAACGAGCCGCCCTGGCAGCGCGAGCATGGCTCCGCAAGCGGCCCCAGCTCACCCACACATCCTCGCTCTCTCCTCCAATCCTTTTTCCAGCCAATGGCCTGCGGCCCCGCCTTCGTTTCCCAGTGCGAGGCTCCCTCCACTGACGTCACAGGCGCAGGTTTACGACTTCTCCGCCTTCCCTCAGGTCTCAGGCACAGGCAATGTAAACAGCGCAAGACCGGCCTCGCAAATGGTCCCAGCGGACGCCATCCCCACTCTAATGGCACTTCCTCAGACTCGCCCCTCCTTCACACTGGCATCAGCAGCACCGATGCCAGTCCCGCCCAACGCCCCAGCCCTGGAACCGCCCCCAGTGACGGCAAACATAAAAGCTCAGATTCTGGCAGGTGCGGACGTAGACCTCTACACTCTCTTATCTCCACTCTCACCTCCGTCAACAGATCGCCAAATCACCTACGGCGACCTCTCTCTCACTCTAAAAAACACAACACACAGCAGTTCACGCACTTTAACATTCCCAGAATTCACTGTAGCCTTTTCTCGCTATCTAGAGATAATCAGCACGGCATTCCCTCATAGGAGGCGCGAGCTCACCGACTACCTCGCTATAGTCGCGGCTCGCGCTTTCTTACGGGGGAACCCTTTTTTATACTTACCATCGTTTATTTTCTGCCAAATGTGCCATCCGCGTAGCTCAGTGGAACCAGTGTCCTTACTGGGGGGCACTGGACACTGAGCTACACAACCGAGTTTTTCAAGGTTGCAAAAATTTTTCATGTGCGGTCTGCAGTTCCGTCGCCCACAACACCACTTCTTGCCCGTTGGTTCACTCATCTTCCCCATGCCCGGACTCACCTCGCACCAAATCCACAGGCTACGTCCCACGCTTCCCATCACACCATGCCAATCCACCTCTGCCCGATTACGATCGCCGACATGCTTCAGGAGGCGAACCATGCAGAAAATTTAACATTGGCGCCTGCTCACGCCAGCGGTGCCGCTACCTGCACGTTTGCAGCTTCTGCGGAGGTGCGCATGCATACATCGTGTGCCAAGTTTACAAAGCTTCTAATAAAAACCGTAAACAGTATTTATCGACTCCAGTGAATGTTTCAATTTTGGCCATTGAACTATCTCTTCACCCCGACACAAGCTTTACTGATTACGTCCTGTCCGGTCTCTCAAACGGATTCAACCCCGGTATCGAGAGTCTACCGTCCGTAAGCCTAGTCTGCCCCAACCTGCAGTCCGCGCTTGCCGAACCCGAAACGGTCGATCTTCTAATCAAAAATGAAATCGACTCAAATTTCATGATCGGCCCCTTCGCCGCTCCCCCGTTTAAAACCTTCCGCATCAGCCCCATCGGTGTAGCTACAAAATTCTCAGGTAAAAAACGACTCATATTCGACCTGTCGTCCCCCCATAATTCCCCGTACCCAAGCATTAACAGCCTCATTCCGCTAGAAGAGTTTTCCCTTCTATACCACGACATCGACCAAGCGATTAAACTCATCAAAACCGCCGGACGCGGCGCCTGGCTCGCTAAAGTCGACATCACCTCCGCTTTCAAAGTAATGCCCATTAACCCAGACTTTTGGCATCTGTTCGGCATTCGCTGGCGAAATCAATACTATTTTTCCGTTCGCCTCACTTTTGGTTGCAGAAGCAGTCCAAAGATTTTCGACATGCTGTCAGAGGCAATCTTGGATTCTCTCTAACACTACGCCATTCCATACCTCATTCACCTTCTCGACGATTTTCTAGTTATCTCACGTCCAGACTCAATCCCAGCCGCGCATCTCTCGATAGTCCAAAAAGTCTTCGCCAAGCTCGGCATCCCACTAGCCCAAGAAAAAACTTCGGGTCCGAGCACATCAATCGAATTCCTGGGCATCAATCTGGACTCGCTGAACTTTCAGGCTTCCTTACCCAAAGAGAAAATCGACAGATCAATTCTGATCGCTTCCACTCTCCTAAACAAACCCCATTGTTCCAAACGCGAATTATTATCCGTTCTCGGTCACCTCAATTTCGCGATGCGTATCATTCCCCAAGGAAGATCGTTCGTTTCGCACCTCCTATCCCTCGCTTCCTCAGCTCACGCCCTAGAGGACTCAATAACCTTAACCAGCGCATGCCTCGACGAGCTCGGTTTATGGATTAAATTCCTTAATCAATGGAACGGCTTGTCCTTCTTTTACAAGGACATGCGCGATCTCCCCGTCGACATTCAATTGTTCACCGACGCCGCACCCTCCGTTGGTTTCGGAGGATATTACCAAGGACGCTGGTTCGCCTCCACCTGGCCCCCGCAGCTCCTAGAATTACCTCAGTCACTATTGTCCTCAGCTTTATTCGAGCTGTACCCTCTCGTAGCTGCCGCATATTTATGGGGGAAGGAATGGTCAGCCTTAAGCATTACCGTTCATTGCGACAACGAAGCGACAGTGCACTGCATCAATAAAGGCCGTTCACATTCTTCCGCACTAATGCCTTTCCTTAGACGTCTCACATGGATATCGGCTAGCGATCAGTTTATCGTTACGGCTAAGCATGTTCCCGGTTCTGCAAACCAAATAGCCGACGCTCTTTCCCGTTTTGCCTTCCAGAAATTCAGGCGGCTAGCACCAGAGGCGGACCCCCCCCAACACCAGTACCTCCCTATTCGGAACTGATATTCCCATAAATCACCCGCTAAGATCTCTTCTAGATTCTTCATTCAATTCTATCATCCAAGCCGTCTCACTCAGGACCCTTCAGTCTTACCTTACCGCGTGGAAGAGTTTCAAGTCATTCCACCAAACATACAAATGCCTTTTCCCGAGTTCTCTCTGCTAACCATCACCTCTTTCATATCCTTCCTAAATATCAACAAAAACCTGCAAGCCAGCTCAATTAAAGGGTACCTAAGCGGAATTCAATTCTTCCACAAACTTATTTTTAACTCAACCTGCACAGCTATATCCAGTCCTCAAACCTCCATGCTCATCAAAGGAATTCAAAGAGCTCAACCCGCCTCCCCGGACAAAAGACAACCCATAACTTTGGATATATTAACCAAATGCATTTCTACCCTCCGCAGAGGTTACCACTCCACGCACACCGCCCGCACACTCGACGCCATGTTCACTCTGGCTTTTTTCGGATTTCTCAGATGCTCCGAAATGACAACTACATCTAGCTTCAACCCTTCGGTCCACCCCACCATCTCCGACTTGGCAGTGCTCGACGCAGAAACAATCTCCTTCCACATCAAGCAAAGTAAGACGGATCAATTCAAAAGAGGCCATTTCATCTTCATATTCAATCTTCAATCCCCCATCCAGCCGTACCAAACCCTCCTGGCCTACCTACAGTTCAGGAGATCACAGGCAAAATTACCATCGGAACCTCTCTTCATAGATGACTCCGGTCGTCCAGCCTCACGTTTCTGGTTCCAAAAGCATCTTAAATCAGTATTGCGCCAATCCAGCATCCCCGAAGAACATTTCTCGAGTCATTCCTTTCGCATCGGCGCAGCTACCACAGCCGCCCAGAAAGGTCTCTCCCAGCCGCAAATCCAAGCTCTCGGTCGCTGGACATCAGAGGCTTTCAAAAGCTACATTCGGACGGACCGCTCGCTCATCAAAGAAGCCCATCGGACACTAATCTCCCAGATCATCTAGCATCAACCTACCACAGCATAGCGGCAGCATCCGCCCCACACCGGCCCGTATCCATCCACGTTCTGCAGCAGCAGACTTCACTCCCTTAAAGGCCAGCATCGCAGCAAGCGACCGCCCCATAAGGGCCCGTGCCTTCATCTATTTCCTGCAGGCATCGCAGCAGCGACGCCCCTCAAGGGCCCGCGCCTCCATCCATGTTTCTGCAGCAGCATACATCATTCACATAGAGGCCAGCATCGCAGCTAGCGACCGCCCCATAAGGGCCCGTGCCTTCATCAATGTCTTGCAGCAAGCGGACATCCTACACACACATAGGCCAGCATCACAGCAGCGACCGCCCCTCAAGGGCCCGCGCCTCCATCCTTGTTTCTGCAGCAGCATACATCATTCACATAGAGGCCAGCATCGCAGCTAGCGACCGCCCCATAAGGGCCCGTGCCTTCATCAATGTCTTGCAGCAAGCGGACTTCCTACACACACATAGGCCAGCATCACAGCAGCGACCGCCCCTCAAGGGCCCGTGCCTCCATCCATGTTCTGCAGAAGCAGGCATCCTACACAAAGAGGCCAGCATCGCAGAAGCGACCGCCCCTCAACGGCCCGTGCCTTCATCTACTTCCTTCAGCAGCAATCACCAATTACATAGAGGACAGCATCGCAGCATGCGACCGCCCCTCAAGGGCCCGCGCCTCCATCCATGTTTCTGCAGCGGCATACATCATTCACATAGAGGCCAGCATCGCAGCTAGCGACCGCCCCATAAGGGCCCGTGCCTTCATCAATGTCTTGCAGCAAGCGGACATCCTACACACACATAGGCCAGCATCACAGCAGCGACCGCCCCTCAAGGGCCCGCGCCTCCATCCATGTTTCTGCAGCAGCATACATCATTCACATAGAGGCCAGCATCGCAGCTAGCGACCGCCCCATAAGGGCCCGTGCCTTCATCAATGTCTTGCAGCAAGCGGACATCCTACACACACATAGGCCAGCATCACAGCAGCGACCGCCCCTCAAGGGCCGTGCTCCATCCATGTTTCTGCAGAAGCAGGCATCCTACACACAGAGGCCAGCATCGCAGAAGCGACCGCCCCTCAAGGGCCCGTGCCTTCATCTACTTCCTTCAGCAGCAATCACCAATTATATAGAGGCCAGCATCGCAGCAAGCGACCGCCCCATAAGGGCCCGCGCCTTCATCAATGTCTTTCAGCAGCAGACATCTTACACACAGAGGCCAGCATCGCAGCAGCGACTGCCCCTCAAGGGCCCGCGCCTCCATCCATCTTTTCTGCAGCAGCATACATCATACACATAGAGGCCAGCACCGCAGCAAGCGACCGCCCCATAAGGGCCCGTGCCTTCATCAATGTCTTGCAGCAGCAGACATCCTACAAACACATAGGCCAGCATCGCAGCAGCGAACGCCCCTCAAGGGCCCGTGCCTCATCCATGTTTCTGCAGCAGCAGGCATCCTACACACAGAGGCCAGCATCGCAGAAGCGACCGCCCACAAGGGCCCGTGCCTCCATCTATGGTCTACAGCATTAGACATCATTCACTCAGAGGCCCGCATCGCAGCAGCGATCGCCCCACAAAGGCCCGCCTCCATCTATGTTCAGCAGCAACAGGCATCATTCACTTCGAGGCCAGAATCGCGGCAGCAATCGCCCCACCAGGGCCTGTGCCTCCATCTACGTGCTGCAGCATTAGACATCATCCACTCAGAGGCCCGCATCGCGGCAGCAATCGCCCCACCAGGGCCCGTGCCTCCATCTACGTTCCACAGCAGCAGACATCCTACATTCAGAGGCCAGCATCGCAGCAACGACCGCCCCTCAAGGGCCCGTGCCTCCATCTATGTTCTGCAGCAGCAAACATCACTCCCCTAGAGGCCAGCATCGCAGCAGAGACCGCCCCACAAGGGTCCGTGCCTCATCTACGCCCTTCAGCAGCAATCACCATTAACTTAGAGGACAGCATCGCAGCAGCGACCACCCACAAGGGCCCGTGCTTTCAGCTACGTCCTACAGCAGCAGACATCACTCCCTGAGAGGCCAGCATCACAGCAGCGACCTCACAAGGCCCCGTGCATACATCTATTTTCTGCAGCAGCAGTCATATTTCACTTAGAGCCCACAGGGCCCGCGCCTCCATCAATGTCCCGTAGCAGCAGACATCACTCTCTTACATCGCAGCAGAGACCGCCCCCCAAGGGCCCATGCCTCAATCTACATCCCTTGCTTCATTCATCCCTCCGATCAGCCGGCATCTTTCTCCAGGAAACCTCAAATTCCCCGCTTCAGTAACACCCGAAGTCTCTTCAAGACTCCACAATATCGGCTTTCATACCAAGCAAGGCCGGGTCACCAGCAGCCAATACCAGCCTCGTTTTTGGGGGGTGTGCATATGCGGCTGCTGTCTTGCATCGGTTGCATCTCTTGGGGGGGAGTCTTCCGGGTTCAGGCTAATGCCGGATTCGGAGCCCTCACCCCGGACAGGGGGGAGTGCTCTGAGCTCGGAAGAATGAACGAGCTCGGAGCCCTCTCCCCGACAGCACGCCAAATACGCATACCCTCAAACTACTCTATTATCTGTGTAGGTGAACTCGTGAAATGGTGTTTTACTAAACTAAGTTCGGGAGGAGCAGGAGCAGATAATTAACTCGGCTGGTCGGCTGTCAGCAATCACAACAATCAACCTATCACTTCAAAGAGAGAGAGAGAGAGTGTCTCTATAAATAGTCAAGACGTCTTACCTTCACTCTCTCTTCAGTCTCAAGCATCCCACCACCACCCCGGCTCCTCACCTGGAGCCCCTCGTCTCCAGCAGGACACAAAGGGGGGGGGGAGTCTTCCGGGTTCAGGCTAATGCCGGATTCGGAGCCCTCACCCCGGACAGGGGGGAGTGCTCTGAGCTCGGAAGAATGAACGAGCTCGGAGCCCTCTCCCCGACAGCACGCCAAATACGCATACCCTCAAACTACTCTATTATCTGTGTAGGTGAACTCGTGAAATTGAATTAATATTAAATTTAGTAATACCTGTACAAATTACTTCTAATGATTATGAACCTGTTCCACGTTTCTTGAAGTTTTATTTTTTTGACAGTTGTTGAAGCAAAACAATAAAAATGTTATTGTGTATTGTTGTAAAATAAATGAACTAAATTTCTAGTATGCATTCCTCATTTATATATGCATAACTATCTTACGTTGTCACAACAATATGATTATGTAATCTGATGACCACGCGTTTTATTGTGACGATGTAATCTAGTAACATTCTGACAACTGGAAAAGTGAAATTACTTGATTCACTGCCACAACATAATTCTGTGACATTGCCAGTAAACAACCGTAATATTGTGACCCAACCCTGATTGGTACATTATCACAACTTTTGCTATTACTTGCTGGCAATGTCAGTCAACAAATTTTACTTTTCCTCTTAACTGTTTACATTACCAAAACAAAAGTTTAATCTGCAGATTACATTGCAGCTATGTAACAACCACGTGTTATAGTTGACTGGTATGTCTACACAACCCCAACGAAACAGAAAACATTTCAAGCCACGTCATTTAAAGACACCACATTTGGTCTAACTCAACAACGACAGTGTCCAGCGCACTTTTGTTTATCGTTATTAAATGTTTACAGCAAATTGGATATCATACAGTCGTTCGGGAATCACAACGTTGATCTCAGAACAAAACTACTATGTTTGACACTTAACTAAATAAAACAAGAGCATGAATACAAAAACGCATTAAACATCCAATAACCTACACACCTGCTGCCTC
>VCII01000797.1:0-65900 GCA_006030095.1 Triplophysa siluroides | reverse complement strand
TTTGTACAGATCTGGGTTATCAAACCTGACCTTCATCACGACCCCGTACGGTAACGCTGGTGCGTTAGCAGGAGCTGCTGCCTTTGCGGGGATCGACAACACAGATGGATGTATTCGTACTGATGGATTCAAGCTTAAAAGCAACTGTCGTGGTCATTCTGGAACATATCATCAACAAAAATTGAAAGAACTCTGTATCGGCTGCGAAGTCGACCATCCTAGCCAAAATAGACACAGCTGTCTGTTTGAACCTGATGCCTATTTTTTTGACACTAACTTTGAGGAACTGTCACGTGGGATGCTTAAACCAGAGCTTAAACACATCATAGCTCAAGCACTGGCTCATTGTGGTTTAAGGATCCATCCCCTGAGGATTCAGGGGTCAGTTGACACAATATTGCACGAACTGCGTGACGAGACCTACATTTTGGAAAAGCTTTCACCAAGTCAGAGAAAAACTTGTGGACACCAACAGTGAAAAGATTGTCTATGACGCTGTAGACAGTTGGAAAGGTTTTATCCAAATTGACAGAGAATAGCAACGTTATGGGCAATTCATGCTATGCAACGGGGTTGGCTAAATGTCTACTTAAAAGACGTTTAAGATGTGAGATGACCACCTTATTGTGCAAGATTGTTGATGAAGGTGTTGATTTATCTGTAATTGGTGTAAACAGATGTGATGTTGATGTTAAACGTTTTACAAACCTCAAGAAACTAATGTCTGTTTTAAGAAATGTGTCGAATGAGTGGACTGATTTGATGTATATGTGTATTAATGCGGGTGATACAATTTCTGTAACTATCAGAAAAATCTTTGATCTGATGACTGAATTTGGTAATTCTATTAGAATTATTGACTTATTATGTATGTGTACCTATGTAACTGATTTATGTGTAATTACGAAATCAAGAAATGATCAGACTGATGTTTGTGAGATTATTGAATCACTGGTTGATTACATTCTTGAAAAAAACATTGTGGTATGTATAAAGTTCCTACACCGTCTAGATGACGTATGATGTATTTTCTTAAACTGTTGTGAAATAAAAACTCTCATCGCATATACTATCTGTGTTATTCCTTTGTGGATACGGATGCTGCAATATGTCTAAAGAACCGATGAAAAACATTTATTACACACCTTCAAACCCCGGTTCGTTAGGAGGTAAAAAACGCTTAAAAGACGCAGTTTTAAAAGAAACGGGTGTTCGTTTAACTGATAAAGTAGTATCAGAATGGCTCTCGGGGCAGGATACATACACACTACACAAGACTGCTCCTCTAAAATACAAAAGGAATCGGGTTTTTGTCTATGCTATTGACATGCAGTTCCAGGCCGATCTAGTGGACATGTCAGCATATGCCAAAGGAAATGACAACAAACATTTTCTCTTGACATGCATAGATCTTTTTAGCAAATACGCTTGGACACGTGTGTTGAAAAACAAAACTGGTGTAGAAGTTGCTAAAGCCTTTAAATCCATACTGGAAGAAGGAAGAATTCCTATTAAGCTACAGACGGATCAAGGGAAAGAGTTCTTTAACAAACACTTTCAAAACCTCGTAAAAAAGTATAACATTACACATTTCGCAACAGCCTCTGAATTAAAGTCATGTGTTGTTGAACGGTTTAACAGAACCTTAAAAGGTAGAATGTGGAGGTAATTAACAGCAACAAACTCAAAACGCTATATTGACATACTTCAAGACATAACACAGGGGTACAACGCATGCTATCATAGGAGCATCAATATGAGGACGATTGATGTAAACAAAGAAAATGAATCCTTGGTGCTACATAATCTATATGGCGATAGCAGATCTCGCCGTGTCAAAGCCGTATTTAAATACAAAGTTGGGGATGTAGTTCGAATTTCTAAAGTTAGAGGGCCATTTGCCAAAGGTTATGAGGAAAACTACACGCAAGAGTTTTTCACCATAACCACATGCATACCGCGAGACCCACCTGTCTACAGATTGAGCGATTACGACGGAGATGTTATTGAGGGTTTTTTTTATGAAAAAGAAATACAAAAAATTAGCGTAGGTAAAAACAAGGCATTTAAAGTTGAAAAGATTTTAGACGAAGAAGAAAGGTAAAAAGACATTATTGCTGGTACAATGGCTCGGATGGCCTGTGAAATTTGCATCATGGATTGATCAAAAAGAATTGGGGGATGTACAGATGCCATAAAACAAATTATCTGTCTACAATGTATACATTTGTGTAAAACCTGCCATGGGTGAGGTTGGATTTTATGTCACACTCCCCTGCATGCATCTTCAGCTGTTTTTATCCGGATAATAAAATTTCTAATTGTACAACCCTCTTAGCGAGAACTATAAACCTAAAAGGAGAGTGGGAAGTAGGTTTGATTGAATTTGAATATCCGACGTCATGGTACACATTTAATGAGGAGGATGCTGCTTTTATTCTTGACCATGGTGGAACCAGAACGCGCTATATAGTGATAACAACAGAGCTGATAACCCTCCTAAAGACAAAGAGATCGAGATTTTCATCAACAGAGATCCAAAGATGTCAAACACACTTTGCAGAATAAAGTCTGGATATTATGATGACATTGTTTTCTTGATCAGGGAGATCAATGCAAACCTGCCATCGGGGGTGAGTTTTGGATTCGACCACGTTAAAAACAAGGTGTTTCTGAAAGGTCCCCCGAAGACGTCATTGACATTTTACGGAAAGCTATCTGTTATTTTAGGATTAAACCACGGGGTCGCTATAGAAACCGCCGAACAGCCTGACGTATGCATCCCATCAAGCAGACATAAATGGAGGGTTCTATACAATGTATATATACACCGATATAATAGAATATCAATCAGTTGGTGATTATCATGTCCCTCTACTAAGGTGTGTACACATAGAAGGCGAAAGTAACAAGGTGTGCTGTGTTAGATACGACCGTCCACATTACGTATCGGTTAATAAATCTGCCATCACCGAGATAAGCATACAAGTGAAAGACGATCAAAATCAAGACGTGCGTTTCAGTTACGGAAAGGTCTGTGCTAAATTACACTTAAGACCCTTGAAACAGAGCGTTTTTTAAGAAGAAGAACTTTTTGAAAATGGCCTATTTCAACAAACATAATACAGACCCCATGCGGTACGTGGCCTATTACCAGAATCAGGCCGGCAATGGACTCCCTGGTTATGCAGGGGGTGGGGTTATGTATGGAGCGGGTTTGGGTGGACTTTTTCGTGGGCTCTTTAGAATGGCTGTTCCCCTACTAAGACGTGGATTTAGCATAGCCAAACCGCATCTCAAATCAGCAGCAAAAAACATACTAAGTGATGTTGTAAGCAATACGTTATCACACTCTTTTAATAATAACAACAACGACCAAGACTGCTCGGGGTTGATGGTAATGACTCGCAAAAGAATGTCTAGACCCCCAGGGACCCGGAGGAGTGGTCAGACGGGTAAGAAAAGAAAACGACAAACGAAGAAAACATCAGTTGTAAAAAGTAACGCAAGGCTACAACAAGGGGTGCTGCTGCAAAAAGAAGAAAGAGATCTGTTAAAACAATATTTTAGATCATGGCATTACTACACAGCATGTCGGAAGAGTGCATGAAAACCGAACTGGACCTGTTCACAGTGCCGCTGACTATTGAAAAAAACACATATATAGAAGTACCACCTTTATCTGCTATTTCGGACTCAACACCTTTGGAATTTTTATTGCCGGAGCTGGTGAGGACTATGTGGATCTAAACAACACATTGTTGTTTTTACGCCTTAAAATCACTAATGCCGACGGTACAGATATTGCAGACGGGGCCCCTGTCGGACTCATTAATTACCCATGAGCAACAATATTTTGTATTTTTAAGTCGATGTGTCGCTTGGCGATCGGCTCATATCACAGAGCTCTAACACATATCCTTATTGATGCATAATAGAATGTCTTATCAATTATGGTAAAGATGCCCTGGAAACACTTTTCTCTGCTGGACTCTTTTACAAAGACACAGCAGGGCATATGGATGCTTCGGACCCTGCTGGAGGAAATCATGGTCTGACAAAAAGAGCGGCTTTTACCAACGCCGGAAACGTGGTTGAGCTCCTCAGCCCCCTTCACAGTGATATTTTCTTTCAAGAAAAACTGATGCTTAATGGAGTGGACATTAAAGTTCGGATGACAAGGGGTAAAGATGAATTTTGCTTGATGAGGAGTGGCGCTGTGTCCTATAAGCTAAACATCCAGTCTGCATCGCTATTCGTGAAAAAAGTGTCAGTATCACCGGCTGTAAGGTTGGGGCATGCACAAGCTCTGCTCTCAACCACTGCCAAATACCCCATCGACAGAGTATGCCTAAAAAATTATTCTATACCTATGGGGTCGAGGGTCTGCACTCAAAACCTATTCTTAGGAACTCTACCAAAATCTATCGTTTTAGCGATGGTCGATAATGATGCATTTGTAGGAACATATGATAAAAACCCCTTTGCTTTTAAAAATTATGATTTAGAATTCTTAGCCGTCTATGTGGATGGCCAACAATACCCTACGAAACCACTACAACCTGATTATGAAAGCGGTTCTGCAGTGCGGGAATTTTATCAGTTAGCCTTGGCTTCTGGAAGGCATCTTAAAAATCAGGCTCTATCTATTGATAGAGAAGAATATCTCCACGGCTATACAATCTACCCTTTCAATCTCACACCGGACCAAGAATGCGGACAACATATTTCACTTATCAAGAGTGGCAATATTAGACTGGAGGCGCGTTTTAGACAGCCATTACCCCGGACGATAAATTTGTTAATTTATGCGAATTTTGACAGCTTCATTGAAGTTTCAAATCGTCGTCAGATCCTGGTTGATTACTATTAACACGCAAATGAATACTATACAGCTTACAGGCATCATGGACAAGGTTTCCTGTAATATTCATTTTCTTGGTGTACTACCCTGTAACTATCTCTCCCAAGAACCTTTAAAAAAGATACCTTTGATGGTTATATTGAACACTCATCCTTCTAGTCTGCCGGGTCAACACTGGCTAGCCATCTACATAAATGAAAATGGTGTAGGGTGCTTTTTTGACAGTTTTGGTAATAAACCAGATTACCACGGCTTTCCACCAATTATCAAAAACTTTTTAAAATGCAATTCTAAGGAGATTCAACATTCGACTGTGCAAGTTCAAGATTTCACTTCAAATACATGCGGTCAACACTGTGTGTATTTTCTCTACCACATGGCTAAGGGGTTTGATTATGATTATGTGTTGAGATTGTATAAAGGTGATTTATTAAAAAAGATAAAAAGGTGTCAGCTTTTGTGAAAAAACTAAAACAGTCTTGATGTAACGATAATGTTTTTAAATGTATTCAATGTGTGCAAACAGGTGAAATGTTTATTTCTGATATTTTTCAATAAATACTTAAGAATATAAAATCAATCTTTTGAGTTTTTATTTTCATACATAAACATTCAACAATACATATAATAACAAATCAACAAAAATCATACAAATCACAGAGATTAAAAACTCATCCACCGACCCGGGGTAAGAGGGGGTGATTGAGATGCAATGCCTTCTGAATAATTTGCTTGTGTTGACGGAGCATTCGTACGCATTCTTTTTCTAACCCTCTCAGGTGAGATGGTTGCAGTCGGCATCAATCTGTGTTTAAATGAGTTGACTGCATGTCTGACATAGTGGTTTGGCACCATCGAGTATGGTATATTTAAAATAGCAACAGCCTCCAGAAACTCGTTCCACCCAGGTGGTCTCCGTTCATCAGCAATCTTCTGTGGAGCTGTCACGCCTTTAAGTAAATCGTACATGTGCGAACCAGGGATTGTTATGCCTTTAAATACAAACTCGCCTGAATCAGCCCAGGATGTGGTCTCTTTAGCTTTGGACATTTTATCTAAAATGTAGCGAACATTTTTTACAGATCTCTTTGGAACATTTTTTAAAATGTCATCCACAACATTATTCGAAACATCATCACCAATCGTACTATCTGTCACAGAAGGGTTTTCTTTTTCAATGTGGTCAGACTGTGGAAGTGTTAATGTTAATGTGTTGGAATCCCTGTCCCCTTGTTTAGAAAGTGTTAAAAATCTCTGTAAAACAGCGGTGTACATCTTAGCTTTTTCATATTGCCCCAGATCGGGGCGGTGTAGAATATTTCTTATAGTCATGTCTAGGTCATTCTCCACGACCTGTTGAATAGTCTCACGTGGGGTAACAGTCTTGAGCTTATCCAACTGACTTTGGGATACTAGAAACATCTTTTCCGCATACTCCATCAATACTTAATTAGAAGTAATTAAACTGGTAATGAACGGTATTGCAACGCTTAAAAGGGGTAAAAGAAAGCCTCCTTGTTGATTGATTAACCGTCTTTTTCTTCTAAATCCAACCTTTTTGTCCGCAACGATTTTGATTTCGCTTCTTCTTCTCTTCAGCTTCTGATATTGCTGCGGTGTTAGTGGAACATTACCATGAAGGACGTTAAGAGCCACTTCGCACAATGTTAAAATGAACTCGTCTGTGGCTGTCTCTAAAATAACACGTCTCTGTTTAGGTGTAGCTTTTAATAACAACTTTAAAAGAGCCATGTTTCTTACAAGTTTTGCGGACATATTCAGACACGTTAGTGTCTTCTTTTCTGAGTGTATACAACAGGATTTTGTGAGAGCAGATCTGTTCTGAGACGATACTGCTCCGGTGTTTTAGCTTTAAAGTCTATCATTACATAGCCGAAAGGAATGCTGGTAGCATCTTGATAACATTCCATAAAAAACTTTGTGTTTCTGGGATACATCTGTCTGGCTAGCACATTAATTTGGGTATTGTCTCTGGGGTTCTTAAACAACACCAAATAATTGGTGTTTAAGCTGATTGTCCTACTGGACTTACCCTGACAAAATAAGTTTTGAACAATATACAATGCACTCAGATTTTTGTGGTGTACATAATTTGTGAACACTCTTTCAACTTCAGAATTACCAATAGCATCTTTCATAACATCATCCAAAATTAAAAAAATTGTTTTGTTGGGTGGAAACAATCGATCATCATTTAGACTCTGCGGTATACCTTCAATAAATTTAATGTCATACATTTTCAACAAATCATCATACAAAGGTTGCCAACAATCATATATATACACAATATTTTCAATGTTTTCAGAAATCAGACTCTTGGCATTTTGTAGCAACATTTTGACAAAATACGTCTTCCCAGAGTTGGAAGGATCACTTATTACACAGGAGAACAGATGTTGAAATCTGAAATCAAAACCCTCTGTCTCTTGCACACCCCGATGCCCAAAAACATTATTAGTACCCATAGGGAAGAGTTGTGTAATCAGGGAGAAGCTGTCGTTTGTTATAAACCACCTTGAACCTTTCAACAACTGATTTGTTTCTCAGTGTAAAGTTCTTTTTATTCCTGACAATAGTGTCTGTGTGAGCAAGGAGGTGTTGAGTGCTGTCAGATGATGTCACATAGCTGTCAACAAGACCAATTAAGGAGTCGAGTGTAATGACTTTGGAATTCACTGAATTAAGGGTTATACCCTTTGCTTTCATCGTTACCTTTCCCTTAGAAGTCCTATAGCCATAGGTTTTCGGGCCTCCAGAAGCTACTTCTAAAATAAAATCATCTGAATCAAGTTCATTTGTAAGATCACCTAAATAAGGCCCCAGAGGCGGCTCCCAATCTCCATCTCTAGACACGTAGATGACACTATCCGTATCACTACAGTAGCCTATCACCCAACCTGTCCATGAGGTTGTACAACTCCAACCGAGCATGCGCTGTAGTAAATGCCCCGATGAACACATTAACATCTCGAGTCTCGTCAACGGCCCCTTCTACATGGCGGTACTGAACCAAAGCAACTTTATCAGACACAAACATGAAATATTTCACCTCATACTGACAACCAAAGATAAACTGAGAAAAATCCGAAGCACATTGCAAAAGCTCACAATTAGGCATATTCTCTCTGAGGGAGAACCTCCCCCACAACGAATTAAGCAATAATTTGTTAATTGAACGTTGGGGGGGTTGTGATAGATTTTTTGAGAATCCAGATGAATTCCCTCTTTCTGGCGATAGTCGTCGATGTAGGCCTGTCTGTCCTTCTCAGTGGTTACATGTGAGGGATAGCCTGAGGCCTGCTGTTTAAAACGTAAAAATGTTTTCACATAACCGCCAAACAGACTAGCAGATTTTTGTGGAAAATGCCATACCTCGAACATTTTCATAACTACATAGTTTTTCTCAATAGCTTTCAACAATTCAAGACTAACCCATGTCCCGGTAATCGATCTTTCCTCATCTGTGTGTGTGCAAGGCATTACTTTGCTTAGCTCATCTGCACAGGTGCGACAAAGGGGAAACATGAGTTTTCCGTGACATCGGTAGGCTAGCACGGATGGAGTAACCCCCGTGGTGGTAGGACCTTAGCTTTGACTAACCCGAAATAATTTTCAATATTTTGAAAATCCTTGAAGATTATTTCAGGATGGCCAATAGGGTAGGGCCTTCGAGACTGAACAAATGGGTACAGACTGGTAAAATCAACATACCTAATCTTCTCTCCCTCTGCAGCTTTGTGGTACAGCTTGTAAGCATTTGTACGGCCTCCAAACAATGCATCACGTGGTTTCAATCTTTCAGGTGCAGAGTAAGTTGACATAAAGTGAATTACATCAGGATCAGTTCTCTTAAGCTCCCTCCAATGACACTCCCACATGACCTCAACATCAAGATTGAATGATTTCCTCAAAACCTCAAGCCTGTCATTAAACATTTTCAAATGTGTTCCAAAAGGCAGTTTGGACTGTGGATTGATATAATCAGGTCTGAAACACTCTCCGTGACCATGATAAAAACAGCCACAAAAATCTAGTGCTTTCCTTACACCAGATTGTTCGTAATAGCCATCAACATAGAAACCTCCAAACTTCATTTCACCATGAGTCAATGCGTGGCGAATGTCCACATCACGTGTCTTTTTCACATATTCAAGCCACTCAATCGAAACATTCGAGAATGTCTTTGTGTGTTGTATGTATGCATTATGATGTGTCAGGGCTATTGTGTTAGGGGTGAGAAAGTGTGATTTGAAGACACCCATACAGCAGGACGCTAAAGTTGTAAAACTGAATGGATCTAGCTGTGTACATTCAATGAACTCCTTCCTGTACGTTATGCAAGCCTCACGAAGTAAACAACATCATTCATGCAGTACAAGCCAATCTCCTTCTTGAAGTCAAAGACCATTCCTTCGAGTGTGTCATACCACTGATCAAACTTAACCCTGGCACTGTCTAACATTGTCGAATACCCGTAGCACTGTTTGGAGGGGTAAGGCCCTACATAGCATTGATTCTCTAACCTATTGAAGAAATGGGGGAAGTACCCCTTTTCGCCGGTGTTCAAATTAAAGGCTGCAGTGGTCTTTGCTAGAGTCATTGGCATGAAAGAGAAGCTGTCAATGTAACGCTGATTGAAGGTCTCGTCATACATGAATGTCAATCTACAACCCTGCACGATTATATTCAGCAAGAGACCCTCCTTGCAGTAATATTCTAGGATTAAGAAGTTATCAAAACCTGCACCATTGTGTGCCACAAATGTGTAGTTTTTATATTTTGGTCGTCTAAACTGGCGGATGAACTGTTGGATACATGTCTCACCACCCCATTCAAAAGCTTTGCCCTTAAACGTCATGGCACATACATAATTTGCAATGTGTTTACCAGCATCACAGCGTGTTTCAAAGTCATAAAATATTGAAAGGAACAGGTTGTATGAAACACTCATGCTTGCCCTCATGGCTTACATCCACCCCACAATAGAAACAACAGTCTGCAGGACATTTATGCGGCTGTGGGTTGCTTATGGGTACATGATAACGCCTACCGCATTTGCTACAGTATTTGGTTGTGTCACAAGCTGATCTACCAGATCCGTCATCAGAAGGCCTTTTATGTGCATTAAAACAATACGCTGATTTACAGATTCGCAAACAGTCTGGACAGTGTATTGTCCTTTTAATCTGTTTGTAACACTGAATGTCATTGCATACAGAACAATTATATTAACAATCATGACTCAGTCTGTTTGTAAAACCTTTGTAACAGTAACTGCACACATAAGGTGCGCCAAGAAACGCCTGCACACATTGTACCATATGATAATGGCCGTCATGCAGGTATAGAAACACTGTCTTATCATGTGGCTCGTCATGGGTTTTGTACATCTCTAAATTTCCACCATTAGCCCTGTGAAACACCACTATCTTTAGACCTAATGCCTGCTCAAACCTTGCAACATGATTGAACCCTACACATTCTTGAGACGTGAGACCTGCAGCAGTCTGTATATCGTCACCCCTGTTTTCTAAAACAGTGTGCTCTGCCATGGGGTCGAGAAAATGTGCTAAACAAATAGCAAAACACAATTTGTTAGTCATGTTGCTGGGTGAGAATAATTGCATTATTTTTCTCTTAAGCACTTCATCATGGGCTATATCGGTTATCTTCCTACGCTTTCCACCCCCATTCATAGCTCTAGCTATGGATACATGTAATTGCAAGCTATCATCAGCCATCACCTGAGCATTACTTTGTACAACAGCTTCAAATTGATCTACAACATGCCACTCGTCATAGTTATTGCCGGGGAACAATAAAGCGTTCACATCCGATTTTAGACTGGGGCCTCGGAGACTGATGTTGATAAATGAACCCTCACCTCCCAACTGTCTGGAAAACGACACAATTTCTGACAAAGCATCATGTACAAATATAGTGTATGCGGCCAGATCTGTGGATGTAATTTCTCTCAAATTCATATTTCTGTGAATCTCTAAACCATTAAAATATGGTCTTGTGGCAGTGGTATAATCAGCTACAGTGCCGCCAGTAGACCGCAGTCTATCTATATCAGCTTGACTTAACCCCATAGGCAACTGCTCTACTGAATCATCAAGCACACCATCACCAGCCTGTAACATATTCGATTCTCTTTCAAAATCCAGATTTTGCATCTGAATAATTGCTTCAAGCATTTCACATATGTTAGGGGGTGAAGATTCATCTATTACATCATCTGTGAGTGTCAAGTCTTGTAAAACCATATCAACATTTCGATAGTCACCGCCAAAAACTTCGATTTGCTGATCTATAATTTCTTGTAACTGTTCGGCTATAGACAAATGCTCATTTCTACCTCGTACAGAACGCATCTGTTGACAGCTATGTAAATCTTCGTCTGAACGCACTCTTTTACCAGCCATTTCTAAAATTAGTATAACAGTTTAGACAGATCTCCCTCTGATTACACCAATACAATCAAACATTCATGAAGTGACTAAGAACAGAGTTGAAATTAACAAAATAACACTTAATTGTAGCAAAAAGAAGACTAAGAATACTGTTAAAATGTAAACAATAAAAACTTAATAACAGCAGAAAAGTAGTTCATGAATTCCTTTAAAATAGACCTTAAATCCAGCAAAAAAGTAACTAAATAATGCCTTTTAAAATAAACCTTAATCACACAATATCACTTAAATCCAGCAAAGAAAAAAAAGTAACACAATAAATCCTTTAAACCTTAATCACAGCAAAAAGAAAACAGTTTAAAATGCATACAGTAGAAACTTAAATCCAGCATAGAAGTAATTCATTAAAGCCTTTAAACCTTAATCACAGCAAAAAGAAAAACAGCTTAAAATGTACACAATAGAACTTAAATCCAGCATAGAAGTAACTCAATAAATAATTTAAACCTTAATCACAGCAAAAAGAAAACAGCTTAAAATGCACACAATAGAACTTAAATCAAGCAAAAAGAATGTATCTCAAGAACGCCTTTAAAATAAAAACTTAATTAAAATGTACCACTCCGTGAAATAGCGCGATTAATATTAGCCAGCAATCTTACCGTGAGTTGTCTTTGGCTGTTTTCATTTTCGTGGTTCTTGACAATAGTCTCTAATGTCCCTTGAAGATTGTCCGTGCGATCCGGCAGTATTCTGTTTAGTGCCCCTTGTTCCGCAGAATTAGTTAATAGAGTGTCAACGCATCCGTACATTTTCCTCGTGAGCTCGTTATGGAAGTTCAGGCTTTCTTGTAATTGACTGCATTTTTCACTCAGCTCCATCAACAGCTCATGGATAAAGTGATACTGGTTTGATGGTAGAGGTTGCTCGAAAATGCTGCGATTATGTCCCGCCCACGGACGCTCAGCGTCTCTGGGATGAATGGAGGAGTGGGCTGGCCCGGACTCCGAGCGTCTGCGTGATGATTGGAGGGTCTGTCATCTCTTTTTAATCCACTTTTATGTCCTAAAACGCTCGTTTTTTGGGGTCGACAGTTTATAAAAACGTATTTCTTGTTTTTTTTTAACTTGTTTGCTATACACATTGTCACATATCAGCTTTTAGACATTGTTTTTTTTTTGTTTTGTTATAAATCATAAATGACAAGGAGGCGGCAGCTTCTCGCAATGCAAAGAGACGGTTGGTGTGGGCGTGGGCGTGGTCTTCAGATTATGACGCGTATCACTCTGTGTCTCCATTTCCAACTCAGTCACATCGCGGATTTTGCATGTGTAGTCGAAAGACAAACTGCTGCAACCTTCATCGTATATTTCACACAATTTCACACCACATTCATTGTTTCAGTTTAACATAATTCCCACATTTCCTCCCGTTGAGTTAAATATATATATATATATTAGGTCGTTTGTTCATTAATTCATATAGTCTGAACTAGCCAGCTAGCAAACTGCACACGTAGGGTAAAAACTGGAACGTAGGGCAGAATTTACATATAAATAAATGGACAATTTTTATGATTTAGGCCGAAAATGAGCTTCCCCTCTTTAAAAGATCAGCAGCCGCCACTGATCTGAATAGAACACATATGAAAGGTTATTATTATCGTGCAGTATTCCACCCGGACATGACAGCTCCTTATACATGTCCCCATCATAAATGTCCCTTAGAACATTTTCTGATGATTCTCTTGAAAATCTAATGTTGAGTGAATCTCTGAAGTTGTCATTTTCAAGGAGTGATCTAACCTGTAAATCGACTGGTAATGTTACAAAGTAGCTTTGGCTTTTCAGATCTTGGGTACTGTTTGTCTTGTTGCAGTTTGAACACACATATTGTTTCCTCTGATTATCTTTTGTCTGACTTGCAAGATAGGACTGACAGAATGTGCAGAGGAAATGAAGCTCTGTTCTCTGGCTAAAGTGTGCAAATACCTTACTGAGCATGTGTTTAGTGGCTGGTAGTACAGTTAAAGAGAACATAAAATTAATCAATTTCAACAGGTCAAGCAGTGCAACAAAGGCTAAATTGTGTTTCAGTGTAAATGTTATGAGTAGCAGGAGTAGTTCAGCCTTTGTGATTGAGAGGAACCTGCATATTGGGACATTTAGGTTTTCAGCAAATTTGGGACTGGTATCAGGTGCAAACGGTCGGCTCTGTTCTCCTTCATCGTTATGTTCCTCAACATCACTGTCTTCATCACTTTCACCTGCTTCACTGATACTGTCAGTTGCTGTTTCACTTTCACCATCAACATAGTTTCCTTCTTCTAATTCCATACTTTCTTCATCACTAACTACATACGTCTCACTTTCATTATGTCCTAAAGTGCAATTAACACTATTTTCTTCCTCTGTCTCAACTCCACATACTTCATTTGTGTCACTTTCATCCTCAATATGTCCTTCATTGTCATATATACAGTTTCTGTTCTCTAGTTCAGGATGCTGATCAAAACTGTCACTGTTTGATGGACCAGGTGCTTTGGTGTTTGGGCTGTATGTGTAGGATCTGAATCTTGTTGTCCTTGGCAACAGATAGGTATTGTCTGGTTCTAAGTACTGCTTATACCTCTTCATTGTCTAGTCGTCCCTCCACTGTTGGCTACTTCTTGAACATCTGTTTAATAAAGCATAAACCATTCAAAAGCTCTCTCTGCTTTTCCTAAGAATAAAATTATAGAAACATATTAAGACAAAATATTTCAACAGTTTCAGAATAGTGTCTGTGCATGTCTTATTCATGTTAAATTAAATTTAAAGAATTATGTTTTTTGAAATTGCAAAATAGCAGAAGGTGTATGAGGTATAGGTTTGTTTGGGGGACAGAAAACACAGTTTTTAGAGTAGAAGATCCACTATACCTATGGGAAGTCCTTATAATACTGGTGAGTGTCTGTGTGTCATTTTTTACTTTAACCTTTGGGGCAGGACGGACAGTTAATACGAATTGACATATTGACAATTGAGTATCATGCCAGAGTTTTGGCATAAATAGTATCAGTTTTCTAACATGTCTTTTGCATTACACCACATGAAGGGCTGCCTACCTGTGTATATTCAACACAGAAACTCCTGTATTGAAATAAGCTGTGAACTTGAAGCATCAATTCTATTGTTTGGCAAAAATGAGGAACAAAAATTAAGTAAATTTCTGAAAATATTAGTGGTTTATAGATTGGTTATCACTTACATTCATTTGTTGTTGGAGATAAACAATTCAGTCTGCGCCTGCTGCACTACCGGTTGCTGGGGCAATTTTGTAACGGTTTTCAGTGCTTTTCATACAGGCACATACAAATGAAGCCGTGTCGTTCTTAATATCTATCTACACGTAGTTTATGTAACTACAAAATGTTCGCGTATGTGCATTATTTAGACGACGGTCTTAAAGAATCTGTTAATGTTAAAAACATTTTGGTCCAAAAAGTACGACGGATTTCTCATCGACTCACACTTACTGGATTCTCCGAAAAGGACGGTTCGCAACAGGACAAATTTTATTCATGAAAGGTAAAGTATTAAATTAATTATCTCAAATGTGTAGAAGAACAAGTAAGCAAACAATTCTGAGGAGGTTTGAACACGAAAATGCGCAGCTGTTCAATCAAGCTAACGTTATGTTCCATGTTGCTAACATTTTCTGTCAGTTAAAAAATATTTGCTTAATGTTGCTTAATCTTACAATTTAAATATTAATATTAAATTAAAGGACAATTTCAAGGTTATATATGAATCAAGAAATACATACAACTTTTAGACTGAAAAGAGCATACAAAAGTGCTTACAATCATCTTTGTTGTTTTTTCAGAAACTAGCGAAGAAATTGAAAATTTTTGGCAACCGGCAAAAGAATTCGAGTGCCAAAGCTGCTTGATAAAATTCCACCAGCAAACAAAACTTCAGAAAGGAAGGAGGCTAAAGAAAATGCGGTATGTAACAGTAAAACTGATTAACACCATTAAAAAAAGAAGAGTTCAGATGCAAAGTCCATCTTACGAGTGGGGTAGCGAGTTTTGAAGGAAAAGTAATTGAGTAACATAAGGTAAAACGTGACAAAAGGCTCCATTGGGTAAATGGCTCCTGTGAATTTATTTTCCTGTAAACTACATAAAAAGCTGTGGCACTTTCCAAAACATGTACTTTTCCCTCTATATTTTATGTTTTTCGAAATGTCACATCAGAATTGGTAAAATTACTCGATACATTTTAGGATAAAGTTGTTAATGATTTTCAGTTTCGTAATGAGAATTTCAGTAAGTTATGAGATCTCTATAATTCTTTCAAAATCTTTACTTTTTTTAAATAATTTTTGTGTTTTTGTTTTTATATATTTCGATATTACCATGTTTGAATGAAATTATATTTATAGAACAAAAGTTAATTATTTTTTTATCAAGATAAAGAAAAAGTAGTAGAAAGGTAAAAACTTTGCTATAAGTGATTGTTTTGAACAAGTATTAGTTAATCATTATTAAAACTATATTCTTTTATTTAAAGTAGGCTATTTTTATCAACATATGTAATGCCCTCTCACCACCACATACAGATATAAAAAAATGTTTCATCTGAAACTGAATTTAAAAATTTGTTATTTTCTTGCATTTTCAGACAGCACAGAGGTCAAGCATTGAGGAAGGAAAGCAGACTTTTCTGATGGACATTTTAAAAAAGAGGCAAGCCTTGAAAAGGAAGCAACAACTATGTCATCATCATTCTACAACAAGAAGGGAAAAAAATCTTGTTGACAATGAGATATCAAGTGAGAGTGAAGATGAACTAATTCCAAAATCTAAATACAACGAATTGGATAAGAGGTATAAATTGCTCTCTCGGAAATATCAAGAGGCCATTGCTGAAGGAAAGGAACTGAGGAAATTAAATGTTGAACTTCAGACATGCTTAGTTGCCAAAATTATTTGTGGTAATTAAAATTATTATTATTATACACTTATATACTATATATACAAGTATACACTCAGGTTTACTGAATTACTGGTGTCTGACTATTTACACACACATAATATTGTTTGTGACTTGATTTTTCAGGAAGCAACACATCTCCAACCTCCATTCCAGACCTTCCAGTGACAACTGGTAAGATTTTGTACATAATTATAATAATACACTCTAAAAAACGCTGGGCTGTTTAAAAACAACCCAGCAGTTGGATTGAAATAACCTAGCATTGGAAAATGTTTGCACAGCAATGTGTTCTGTCCAATATTTACCAAACATGGGTCAAAAACAACCCAGCACTTTAACAAAAAGTTAAAAAAGAATAATACATGTATAAATATAAATTAATTTATGGTAATACTAATCCTAATTATTGATATTAATAGTATCATTAATTTTTACCTCACTCCGGTTACTGAAATTACTGGTGTCTGACTATTTTCACACACATTTGTGACTTGATTTTTCAGGAAGCAACACATCTCCAGTCTCCATTCCAGACATTCCAGTGACATCTGGTAAGATTTTGTGCATTAAATAATAGAATTGCAGAATTGTTTTGTAAGTATGGAATATCAGTGCATTTGTTTGATTCTATGCAGAGAGCAGCCCCACTAAAGAAAAAAGAAAAAACCTTCAAACAGCAGTTGGTAAGATCCTAATGATATGATCTTTGCAGATTTTTTTTATTTAATCAGTCACAATTAATATTATTAGTATTATTCGTATTGCCCATTTTACACCCTTTCCCACAGAGAACAGTTCTGCTGTTGTTACCTATCAAAACTCTGAACAAATTTTGGAAAACCAAGAGGTACATATTTATTCAATTCAATAGTATTTCTGTTGGGCATTTTTGTAAATAATGTACAAAAACACCAGAACATCATTTTGGCTAATAAAACTATAGCTAATAATTTGTAAAACATTACAACATATAAGTGTGGTCTATTTCTATGCACTTCTGTAGATAATAGCAACAAAAATATTACACTAAATTAAAAAAACTATTGACTAGCTCTTTAACCCTATACTCCTGGAGACCCACTGCCCTGCACATGTTATTTCCAACATGTGGCCTGCAATTCTTTTCACGTTATCCTGAAGCACATGAGCTGGTTCATGTGTGTTTGATTAATGTTTTAAGTAAACTCTGCAGGGCAGTGTGTCGCTATATAAAATCAGGACAGAAGATATTACTTTCTTTGAGTTACTGGTTATACATTAAGAATAAAAGACTACAATTATTTACATTTCTTGACTACTGTTGAATGTTCTTCTATACAGGTTGATATTGGTGAAGGTGTATTAATTCACAGTGAAAAATGGAAGAAGATTCAGGCTAATTTAAAGGACAGCTTGTTTGTAAAAGAACTGTCAGTGTGCATTTGGGGAACAAGCACACTGGCCAACCGTAGCCTGGAAGGAAAATGTTGCCCCACTAGAAAAAATGAGATCCTGGGCCTCCTCTGACACCTCACAAATATAGAGCAATTAAAGGTAGGTGATATGTGAACTGAAAAGAAATTATACTTTGGACAAACTTTACTCTAAATGACTCTAAATTGTACAGCCATGCAGCAGTTGTTTCCCTTCTAAACAAATGCTTTACTCTTCATACGGTAACTTGTTAAATCAACAATTAGCAAATACTCATTAAAATACCAACTGAACTGAATAGTTAACATTCAAAATCTCATCCTGTTCTGATCTTGATGTATATGCATAAAATAACACTTATTTTGACATTTACTCTTACATTTACCACTCCATTGATGAGCATGCTGGAAATTGAATATCTCATAAGTAATTTCAGAAAAAAAACTAATTAAAATACACCACTAACACCATAAAAGTGTCAGTGTCATTATAGGATCAGTATTGACCAAATACAGTAATAATTTACCTGGTTAGGGAAAATGGAGATTTATAAGATGCTTCTTTCACAGTCCTGTCTGGTCCCTGTTTCCCTATGTTTCTCTCCCTCTATTACCCAATGGACTCCATTTAGCATCATCCTCCACTCTCCTAACCTATCTCCTGTCTTCAATCACCAACAGCTGCACGTCTTCTCCCTCCTCAAGTCCTCTCTACATTGCTCCCTCTGTTCTCCTCCTGTTTTCTGGTTATGTTGTGGATGTACTCTTGTTTTTGTAATTGTTAATAACAACTCTGTTTTGGATTATTCGTCAATGCCTTCTGTGAAGTTAATTCTGTGACAGCTATGCCGCAAACAAAATAATTGGTTCTTATGGATGTTTCTATTCGAAAACATCCATAACATTCTATTTCTTAACTTTTATTATTTTATGTAACCTTAATGTTTTTAGCTGTGCAATTGATTGATCTGCTTATGTCCTTTCTCCTACACTGTAAAAAATGAATCATGGGTCTTGTAAATTCCATTAAAAAAATTAATGTGATGATTAAAAATAGTGTGTATATTTCATTAATGAAACTGTGGTTTAGTGTTTGATAAATAATATTGAGTAGATTTCACTAATAAAACCAGGATTTTATTTTCTCTTTTTAATTTAAGGAAATGTCCTTAATTTTGTAGCTTGTTTTGAGGAACAAATAAAGCTGAAATAAGCTACATATTTCTTTTAAGAGAACTGGTTCAATTACTTATTTATTTGGACACCTTTTGAAATTGAACTGAGAAGCCCAGTGTCAAGTGTTTAGAAGTAGGCTACCATCCTAACATCAAAACTACTGATACAATATCAATAGTTTGTTCTTTTCAGTTATTGTGTTTAGTCCTGAAAAGGTTTATAATTGTATTTCTGTGTTGTCCCACACTTAATTCAAAGTCTTGTTTTTTAATCTGGATACACCATGGAAGTTCAAGATGTTCAGTGATTGTTTATTTATATATTTATTAAGAAATGTGACCCAGGTGTTTGTTTATTTATATTCAGAAGACGCGGATCCCTAGCGCGCAACAACAAGTGTGTGAAAGCAGAATGGCGCATGATGAACCGTTCTCTCCCGTTTCATACCGCACGCGTAAGCGCAGTGCAGCGATCATTTTGGCGCCGAGTCTATTTTTGCTGCGCTGCTAACGCTCAATTAAAGCGACAGTGTGTTTTTAACAGTCGCCATGAGTTTCAAAAAGACTATTGCCAGGAGTTATTTTGGCCAAAACCACAACGGCACATTTAAAGGATTTATAATACAAGTATATCTTAGATGTTATGCTTATATTGCAAATGAAGGAGTGGGAAACGATCGCATTAAGCTGTCAGTGTACTGTCTGAAACCCACTGTCATAATTATATTCTGAAAAAAAACAGATAAAACTACATAAACATCGTGTAATATGTTTATATTGCGTATGTGTGAGAGAAAAGCGATCGCATGACAAGTCAGTCACTCTCTATGGTGAGTTAACCCTTAAGTGACTTCGTATCCTTCAAATCACGATGGGTTTTTATTTATAACTTGTTCTACACAGATCTAAAAGAGCATGAAACAGGCGTATATAACAAATCATAGTTATGCAATCTACTTAAAAGCGCTTTGATGAAGTTCTGGAAGATATTTTGCTCAATGATTTATGTAAATAACGTAATGTGAAATTAAATTGTTGTAGCCTACTGTGTTAACAGTTACACGTTGCATACTGCATACGCTGCGGGTATGAAAGGAAAATAGGCACGCGCTGATAACGCTCTCCCTACGCGCTGCTGCCGCTCCGCCTACGCGTGCGGTATGAAACGGGTGGTGTTTCGAGTCAGATCCGTGGCCGTGGCTTGTTGGTTTTTACATTTACATTTATGCATTTGGCAGACGCTTTTATCCAAAGCGACTTACTTTGCATTACATTGCATTGTCCTTTACATTTTTACATAGGTATCTGCAATCCTCTGGGATCGAACCCACAACCTTGCCTTGTTAACGCAATGCTCTTACCACTGAGCTACAGGAAAGCTAAATCTTAACTAAATCTTTGGTGTTTCAATTCTTACGAAACCTTTACCCTAACCCCAACCTTACTCTAACCATCTAAACTACCTATGATTGTTAAATGGACGAAAAACACGTTTGGGTGATGACATCATACTCGAAACACCAAGGATTTAGCGAGAGCCCACCGGGGGCATACGCACTGCACACGGAGTGTGTGTGGTCGGGCGTGATCATTTGGGGTGGGTGGGGCAGAAAAAAATAAACAACGGATCCATCATCCATGGGAACAAGCTAAACAGTAGGTGGCGGTACTAAGGACTGAACGGTACTAAGGACATTAAACAAGACAAGATGAAGAAGATGTAAATTGCATGTGAGCAGTGGCGTTTTGTCAGAGCGGTGGATAATCACATAAAGAGGTAAGCCATATTTAGGTTTTAAGTTTATTATTATTCCTTAAATTAACTATTTCAGAATATAACAGTTAGTTCAGGAGCGTCGCCATGAGCTAATTAGTTAAAACCTTGTACCAGGTTTAACATGTTCGGTGGAGAAAATGCAATCGAGTTTCATATCTCCATAAAGTTTTGTTAAGACCATCGGTAAGCTTCATATGGGGAATACTGTGGATTTAACTTTTTAAAACTATTCAAATTATGTTGCGATGTAATATTGCAATCATATGCAAAGCCAGAGGGCGCCCTCTCAGACCCAAATCGATATATAGAAGTAGGCAAATTCAACCGGTAAAAGCCTTGTGTGGTTAAAAGCATTCAGCTGTCGCGACGATGTTGTCTTGTTCTGCAATCCATCTCATGTTTATAAGAATATAGTATATTTATAATGCGATGTTAAGTGCGCAGTATGTTAAGGGACTTTATTAAAATCATACATTTGAACTTAATTAGAAATATAACTTTGATTTATTGAAGTATGAAGATTTGTTGCTGGAATACTTGTCAAATTAATGCTAAAAGTTACAATGCTTGGTATTAAATGCTAAACTACATCACATGTCAGCAGTTTGAAGTTATAGCTGAGTTCAGTGGCCCTGATTGGGGGTTGCTGGGCTGATGTTCGTAGAGGGGGGGGGGGCTCGTTGGTTGTGGTTGGGGGGATTCTATTTGTTGGGGCTGTGTGGGTCTGGATGGTCTTGCTTTGTGGTCGATGTCAGACAGCAGAGGAATAATGTTCCAATATGCCATTACTATTTTCTCTGGTTGTTCCTCTGTTTTTCTGGTGTCGATCGCGGAGTGGGACCGGGCTGGACGTGCATGGTTTCGGCGAGTGGGATTGCCTTGCCTCCTCCCCCTTCCTCGGGGATGTTGCTCGGTGACTTGGTCGGGGTCACTGAGAGCAGCTATGAACGTCAGAGGGATCTGGCCCTCCCGGCTGGGCCTGGTTTCTCCCGAGGTTTTTTTTTTCTCCATCAATCAATAAGGGAGTTTTGGTTCCTCGCCACAGCAGGGCAGTGTTGGCTTGCTCACCGGGAGACTGCATCTATTTATCTATTTATTAATTTATTAGATATTATCTATTAGAATGATCTTGCTTGTTCTATAAACACTATGCACTGTGCTGTGTTTTACCTCTGTGTTTTCTTATTTTGCTTCTGTAAAGCTGCTTTGGAACAACGCACATTGTGAAAAGCGCTATATAAATAAACTTGAATTGAATTGAAAGTTGCTGTCTTTTGGTTATTAAAAATGAGTGAACAATTTCATGGAAAACCAAAACATGAAACGTTTAAAACTATGTTTTTCATTATGATTGTGATATTCCTTCAAACTGAAGCAGTCAGAATTGTTTTAAATGAGACAACACAACAATTAGGATACTAGTCGGAAGGCACTTGGGTTTGTGTTTACAATCAAGTGCAGGTATACAGATTCATCTTTTGATGTCTGTGGTTCAAATACCTTAATTAACTGAAATTATAACTATTTAAAGGCTTTAATTAAATATGCTTATAATTGTACAAAAACGTTAAAATTGTGACATCTTTATATTTAAGAGGTGTGTCTACCTCTTCAAGCTATGTTGTACAATTTCTAACATGTAACTTTTTTTGTTTACAGATCATTGTGAGGCTCCTTGTTGCAGCATCTCTGTAAGCATTTATGCAGGCTTCTTAAGGCCTATTGTCAGTCTAAATACCCTGCATTTAGGACTTTGACAATGTAGCATGGTGTGGAAGTGCAAAGTTTGCTTATTGACATCATCCCTCCACACAAGTATCAACACATTTTTTTTTTTACGTTTTTTATTCTCAGAATACACCCTCTTTCATTGTTGAAACTGTACTAAAGCTATGTTATTGTGACTATTTGTGTCCATTAAAACATCATATTATTATGTTTCAATGTTAAAGTTAAACTAAGATGGTTAACTTAAAGTTGCCATAGCATTTAAACTGTTATAATAAAATGTTTTGTTTACAACCATACACAAATCAATTAAAAAAATATGGACATCCAACGCAGTATAGAGAAAGACCGTATAAACGACTCATGTAATGTTTGTTTTACAGTGTGACAACGGAGATGTGCAGCAAGATATACTGCAGCACATAATGAAAATTGCCATCTGCAAAGGAGATCATCAGGAGGACATCAGCATCTACTTGGAGGGGGTGCAAGTCATGACTGGCTTGGGCAATATGGCTAGAGCCTGTGCTGTTCTTCTTGGCCTCACGTATGCACTAAATCTCACCTACCCGAAAAAACTGAAGAACACATTTGAGGCCTTTCAAAAGCTGCTCTTGGAACTCGATGTGTGCAAGTTGTCCGGCAGATTACTATCACTTAAAAACAAACTCCTCATGACTTAGATTGAGAGACAACGCATTGTACCAAATTCTGTTGAAAACGGGCGTTTGAGATTGGTCTACATGGTTTTGTTACATCACGTTTTGCTAGAAGTTATTATAAAAAATCCCGAATGTGAAACTTTCCCACACGTTTGTGGAACAAAAAGACCATTTTCACTTATCTTGAAAATGGAAGTTTTTTTGTTTAAGTCTTAAAACTGCTTTGACGACTTGGTAGTACATTTTATTTTCAAGTCATTTTCATCAATACAAATGAGGAAATTTTACTAACCTTACTTGTGAGACAAATAAATAAAGCACATTGCTTAAATGAAACAAAGTCATCATGTGCCGTTGATTGAAAAGTTAAGGGAATTTTACTAAATTTTTTTGTGAGACAACTTAAATAAATAAAGCACATTGCTTAAATGATACAAAGTCATCATGTGCCGTTGATTGAAAAGTTAAGTTAATTTTACTAATTTTTTTTGTAAGACAACTTAAATAAATAAAGCACATTGCTTAAATGAAACAAAGTCATCATGTGCCGTTGATTGAAAAGTTAAGTGAATTTTACTAATTTTTTTTGTGAGACAACTTAAATAAATAAAGCACATTGCTTAAATGAAACAAAGTCATCATGTGCCCTTGATTGAAAAGTTAAGGGAATTTTACTAAATTATTTTGTGAGACAACTTAAATAAATAAAGCACATTGCTTAAATGAAAAAGTCATCATGTGCCCTTGATTGAAAAGTTAAGTGAATTTTACTAAATTATTTTGTGAGACAACTTAAATAAATAAAGCACATTGCTTAAATGAAACAAAGTCATCATGTGCCCTTGATTGAAAAGTTAAGGGAATTTTACTAAATTTTTTTGTGAGACAACTTAAATAAATAAAGCACATTGCTTAAATGATACAAAGTCATCATGTGCCCTTGATTGAAAAGTTAAGGGAATTTTACTAAATTATTTTGTGAGACAACTTAAATAAATAAAGCACATTGCTTAAATGATACAAAGTCATCATGTGCCGTTGATTGAAAAGTTAAGTTAATTTTACTAATTTTTTTTGTAAGACAACTTAAATAAATAAAGCACATTGCTTAAATGAAACAAAGTCATCATGTGCCCTTGATTGAAAAGTTAAGTGAATTTTACAAATTTTTTTTGTAAGACAACTTAAATAAATAAAGCATATTGCTTAAATGATACAAAGTCATCATGTGCCGTTGATTGAATATTCAAGAGAATTTTACTTTATTTATTAAGGTAAATTCCACACAAAAAAAAAACGTAAAAACTACTTAAAAAAAAATGAGTGTAATAATGTTACCTAATTCTTTTTAAGTAAATGGCATGTTTTAATTTTTACAGTGTAGGTTGCTTTCAAAAGTGGCTGGAAGGCAAAAGTTTGGAAGAAGCAGAGCTGAAAGCCAGAACTGGAAAACTTGGGCGATATTTAACAGAAAAAATTCAAGATATCAACAAAAAAATTAAATCAAAAAAGTGAATTTGCATATATAATCTGCCAAGTAGTTGTATTTCAGTTTCAGTTCAGGTTATTACTGCCAATTATTAAGTAATTTATCTCATTTAAGTTATACATACACAAATTATATTTTTGATGATATTCACATAATAAAACTGAATTATCCTCCTGAATGTCTGTGTTTGAACTGGACATGTATTATAACTGGAAGCTGTTGTTAAAAACAGGTGTTAATTATTCATCATTATCTCGCTTCTGATTTTTTTTAACACTGAAAAAAATGCAGATGGATTTGGTTGTTCTAACCAGCAACCAGCTACCAGCTGCCATGTTCCAAAACACAGCTTGACCTGGTAGCTGGATTTTCCAGTAGGGATTAAAACCACTTCTGGTATATTATTGAGGGCCTCCGAGAACTCTGCCAAAACATTGTTCCAGCACACTACAGCATCATCGCTCAGAACATTATTCGTGTAGAAATCTGTTTAGACACAAAAAAAAAAAAACGAACATAGTACACAATGGAAATATTTATAAAACCCCCGAAAGAGATAATAACTACAGATTGACACTTACCAACCGGCTGACTAGCTTCTGGGGGAGCGCTTTGTGGCGGTACTGGAGGATCCGCTGGTATATAATTTACCGCGACACGTCTTCGTTTCCGACTCAATCTATTAACGATAGGTCGCAATATAGCGGAGGCATCAAAACCCGGCTGAGTAACCAATGCTACGTTATGAACCCACCGGTAAATAAAAGAAAAATTTAAAGATTTTCATGCTTATTCAAAATGCTAAAAGTCATTTTGTAGTCAATATGTTTTTATAAAAATAGATATTACACATAGCTTGCAAATCGTCGTATTCCACACTTCTTTGAGGTACAGCAGTAGTCAATTCAGCATATACTACTGTATATTAAAATAAAAAGTAAAACCAAATATAAAAATCAACCATTAAGAAAATACTTGTTAATCGAGATGAAATAATACTCACAAAGTTGGTCGATTTGAGCTGATGTTGTTTCAGCAAATTCTGTATCGTACAGAGAGATTATTTAAAACCTGTTAAACATTAAAGTTGAACAAATAAGTATGTATTACAACAAAGTTATCTTAATAAGCGTAAAAGTACTTACCACTTATGTTCGAATCCATTGTTTTAAAAAAACACAACAGAGTTCTTCGCAGAGCAAATGTTACAATGTAGTCCGAAAACGCGTTTCGTGGTCCTTTGAATGAAGGAGGCGTGGGTTACCGCCTCTTGACGTCACTGACATATTTGCATGAAAAAGAAGAAACTATCTATTTTAGGATAAGAAAAATGTCGAAGAATAACCCCTAGCTTTAACTATAAGCTTAACTATAACAAATTCACACTAGTAAATAAAGGTCTAAAGAAATACAATGTAAAGAGAATTTTTTTTTTTTTCCGGTAGAAAACCTGTGAATACTAAATAGTCGGTACACATGTTGTAACCCATATAGTAGCTGACGATTAATTCACCATCCCGATAAAAATAGATTTTTTTATTTTTTTTATTATTTTATTCTACCCGAATCCCCACTTTATGGTAGTTGTAGATTAAGCAAATCTGTAGATTAACTGTCTCCTGAAGACGGGGCATTAACATTTTATTCTATTGATAACACACATATAAGGGGGGCTCCCAGAACGACAGGGTGTAGACAGTAAATATGTAGATTAGGAAGAGCAAGCTTTGATCACTCAATAAAACATCGGAGACTATCGATCGACCCTGATTAGTTCATGTTTTTAAATCTAAATGCTAATTGACGACCGTTGCACTAAATGCGTGGCTGCCACAAGGGGGCAGTAGAATATTAACCATGCTGAAAAGAAAAAATACGTTTTGTTAAATGAATGGTAGATTCACCCCCTGGAGACTAAACATAGGGCCAGAGCACATTTATAGCGTAACAAACATATCGCATTGTGACCCCTTCTTACATGAACAGGTATAAAACATGTCGGGGACATATCCTTTGATTAAAAAGTTATAGTTTATGGTAGATTGATAAAACAACTCAATGTCTCAAACACGTTTTGCAGATAATGTCGAAACCTTAAAACATTTCATTGTGTCAAGAGTCAGGGCACATAGCCAAACTGGTAAGGGTTAAAAATATAGAAGATAACCCCCAGGATCCACAAAAAACCCAAGCCTTCCCTTACAGAAAAGTCACATGAGTTTCACACATTTTTCACACGTGATCACATGTTTTTTACATGTGATCACGTGTGGCCACATGTGACTATGTGTGAACAACATGTGAAATTCATATGGACAACCTAACACCACAAGCGGGCAACATGTGATTACACGTGGGCAACATGTCACCACATGTTGCAGCACATGTGGAAAAGATGTTACCATAGGTTATGACATGTAGAGCACATGTGTAAAATGAGACTCTTTCCAAAGTGTAAATCACATCACAATACTGACGTTTCAGATTCACTCAGAAACACATTTTGTAATGTCAAACACAAAACATATGCATGAATACACATGGAATCTGTATAAAGGCACAAATGCTGTAACAATTTTTTTAAATCTTTATTTAAATTATTGATTAAAATATTGGCCAGATACAGTGTTCAAATCAGCATGTTCACACTTTTTGCAACATTTGGTATTACTGATACATTTCATACAATACAAATAATTATAAATGATTAACATTAATAAATAAGCTACTGACCAAAAAATGAAATACTGACCAGAAACAGTTAAGTTGTCAAAGTAATGCACTTAAAACTATTTAAAATTTAAGAACTGCAACATATCCACACGAAACAAAGTGCAGATGTGTGTGTATCACCGTGCTAAATGTGAGGTGTGTGTAGATATGTGTGCAGACCCAGGCTGAATGTGACTTGTGTGTTTATGTTGACCTGGACTGAATGTGACTTGTGTGTTTGTGTTGACCCGTGCTATATGTGATGTGTGTGTGTGTAGATCTGCGCTATTTGTGACGTGTGTGTGTCTGTAGACTTCCACTGAATGTGACGTGTGTGTGTGGAGATCTGTGTGCAGACCCACGCTTAATTTGACTTGTGTGTTTGTGTAGACCCCTGCTGAATGTGATGTGTGTGTAGATCTGTGCTATTTATGACGTGTGTGTGTGTTTTATTCAAGAATTTAATCTTGCTCTAAACTGTTTGGCATTAAACAAACTAAACAACTATTTTCTTGTCTGTAAACTACAAATTTGTCTGATAGTTGGCTTAGGTCCAGAACAGTTAATTCACCAAATTCAGAAGATATTGACATCACATGCTTAATCTGGCACCGAGATTCACCAAAGTAGCCTTGAAGAAAACAACCTTGGTTTTGACACACACTTTCTCACAAGACATAATGCATGTTCACAGCCAGTGTGACTCTCAACTTTGGCAAAACCAACTATTTGACAAACACTACCATCAGATATCCTGACCAGAGTGTTATCTCTCTTAAGTTTTCTTCTGTAATTAATGCTAAGAAATATCTGTGAGTTATATACAGCTTTGTGGTAAAATATTGCTTGATCTTTGACAAGGGTTTTCAAGAAACTGCTCAACAGCATCCTTTTCATATAGATCAAGAGCTCTAGAGCAACCATGACCAAAAAACACAGTGCCATTCACTCTTAAGTTACCATTTTTCATTAGTTCATTTTTGTCAAAGTCTTGATGGCACCTCTTACATGCATTATTTTCCAAAACACAACAGCACTTAGGGCAATATACATGAAAATCGTATTTGCCCGTTTTGAAAAGTTTTTTAAACAGATATTTGGTGGCTGGCAAGTGAGAATCTTGTGGTAGAATAAGACTCAAAATTTGGAGAAGTGTTTGCAAACCATCTTGTGTTAATCCCACAATTACAGCAAAGGACATCAGAAGAAGGATGGTTTGTCCTAGCGTAACCAATGCTCCTTGGTACAGTGGGGACCTCATCATGTCATCATTAACCTAGAAAAAGCATGGGTCATTTTAGTTACAGACTTTAGTTTATACATACATAAATTCATTCATACATACATACATACATAAGTTTACTGGCAATAAACATTCAAACAAATAGATTAAAATAGGTTTGTTAAGGTCAAACAAACTCCACTGACTCAACCATAAACTACAACGCAACCAACTTTCAAAGGGCTGAAAGTGTTTAAAGACTTATTGAATAATAGTCTTTTTGTGACTCCAGTGATTTAGCATTAAATAATATAAAGCAAAGAGGATAATGTTGTGCACAAACAAATAACAATAATGAATGTATTCAACAATTTACTGACTTTCATGTTATTTTCACATCTGGGAAAATGCTTTCAAGATCACCAAGATCTCAATGACGGTGAATCTGGGGTCAGCACAGCCTGACGCATGCACTGGGTGTTGACGTGAATGTTTTGTGCGACGCAGACCCCAGATGCACTGTCATTGAGATCTTGGTGCTATATTAAACGCACATTTTTGAATATTGAAATTGTTGAATATAGTCATTATTTGTATTTGTTTGCAAACATAGAGAATCCTTGTTGCTTTATAGTATTTAATGCTAAATCACTGGAGTCACATGGACTATTTTAACATCGTCTTTACTCACTTTCAGCCCTTTGAAAGTTGATTGCGTTGCAGTCTATGGTGGAGTTCGGGTGGTGGTACAATACACTGGTGGTACAATGCACTGTATGTGTACATATATTGTAATGAAATCCAAACAAACGCAAATAGTATAATATTTTTTTCTAAAAAAATCTAACCGTAAACTCAACTAGAATAGTGAATAAACAATGAAATACAATAATTTGAAATGTTACTTTAAAATGAAGAAATGGTCCTACCATTTGTTCAGAATCAGAAGTTGTGTCATCACCACCATCATAATCATCTGTGTGGCTGCTGGAGTGGTGCTTTATAAAGAGACAACAATAGCTATTATTAGCCAAATAAGTACAATGACATAAAAAGATTGTATTATTATTGTTCAATTGTTAGCCTGTTTATTTTAGATAGAACCCTTAACTGTCACTTTTTTAAGCCTGTGTTTACTACTAGTTTTGCTGATAAAGATTGAGCCAAACATAAACAAAGTAATACAATAGTTCTCAGCTTTAACACTAGTTCAACTGCATACTCACTTCAAAGTCCAAGCCTTCACTGCCACTGTTTGTGTAGTCATCAAGAGACTGCTGTTAAAAGGGAAAAATGGTTGAAATTATGTTAATTGTTTAATGTGATGCTTAATCTCAAATGTTTTTGAGTTGGACATGAAATAAACGATAAGTCAACCCACTTGTTCATGGTCCAAACTGACCTCAGCCTCATCACAGTCCTCCACAATGTGCCCAGTGTCCAAACTTGCACCTGTGCTATCACTTTCACTGGTTGTGTGGTCATAAAGAGCCTGCTGCAGAAAATGAGATACAGATGGTATTAAGCGTTTAATGTGGTGCTTAATTACAACTATATTTATTATTAATTACAACTATGGGGGTCAGCTGTGACCTAGTAGTTAGAGAGTTGGGCTTGTAATCAGAATGTTGCCGGTTCGAATCTCAGTGCCAGCAGGTCATGACTGAAGTGCCCTTGAGCAAGGCACCTTACCCCTGATTGCTCTGCAGTAATGTGCCACTGTAAAAAACTACTTTGGACAAAGTCGCTTTGGATAAGTGCGTCTGCAAAATGAATAAATGTATATTATGAATTATAGGCCTTTCACACTGGACATGATAAAGCAACGTGAATGTAAGACGCAATGACAAGCTGGACTAAAAATAATAGCCCATCAGACTGCATGCGATCACTCATGTTGCAGTGTTTCCTATACAATGCAGGAATATGCAATGTAAGCATTAAAATAAATATTAGACACACGAGACAACATTACAGCAACTGTATTTACAATAAACTGCACAGTTAGTGTAACACATCCGAAAGCAATCGACTCCCAAACACATATATGATTACAACCAGTAACACGGTGCGCCATTGATTATTGTCACATTTACATTTACATTACATTTACATTTAGTCATTTGGCAGACGCTTTTATCCAAAGCGACTTACAGATGGGGTAAACAATTGAAGCAATTCGGACAACGCAAGTACAACAAAAAGCAAAAGTGCAATCAATAAAACTGGCTTCATAAAGCCTACCACAGTATACAGTGCTAAGTTAGGTTAGATTTTTTTTTTTTGTAGAAAAGAGATAGAAGTCAGGACTAATCGGTAAGGTGTTGACGGAAGAGATGTGTTTTCAGACGATTCTTAAAGATGGCTACAGAATCTGCAGATCTTGTTGCCGCGGGCAGATCGTTCCACAAAAGTGGTACCGATCCAGAGAAGGTTTGTGAGATCGATTTTTTACCTTTTTGGGATGGCACCACAAGACGTCGTTCGTTTGCAGAGCGCAGAGATCTGGTGGGTACATACGTCTGCATTAGCGAAAGAAGATAAGGGGGAGCCAAACCAGTGGTGGACTTGTAGGCCAGGAGGAGGGATTTGAATTTGATGCGAGCCGCAATAGGGAGCCAATGTAACTTTAAGAAGAGAGGAGTGACGTGTGCTCTCTTCGGTTCATTGAAGACCACTCTTGCCGCTGCATTCTGGATCATCTGTAGAGGTTTGGTTGTGCAAGCAGGGAGTCCAGCCATTAGCGCATTGCAGTAGTCCAGTCTGGACAGAACAAGGGCCTGGACTAGGACTTGCGTAGCATGCTCTGATAGGAAGGGTCTAATTTTTCGAATATTGTAGAGGATGAATCTACAGGACCTTGCGGTGCTGGCAACCTGATCTGTGAAGTTAAGCTGATCATCGATGACCACTCCCAGGTTTCTGGCCTTTCTGGAGGGTGTGATGGTTGATGAGCCCAGTTGAATAGAGAAGTTGTGATGAGTCTTTGTATCAGCCGGGATTACAAGCAGTTCTGTTTTTGCAAGGTTCAGCTGCAGGTGATGATCCTTCATCCAGAGCAAGATGTCGGCTAGGCATGCTGAAATGCGTGCAGAAACTGTCGGATCGTCTGGGTGAAAAGACAGGTGGAGTTGTGTATCATCCGCGTAGCAGTGATAGGAAAAGCCATGTTTCCGAATGACAGAGCCTAGGGATGTCATGTATACAGAAAATAGCAACGGACCAAGCACTGAGCCCTGAGGCACCCCTGTGTCAAGATGTTGGGACTCGGAGACCTCACCTCTCCACGATACTCTAAATGACCTACCTGAGAGGTAAGACCTGAACCATTCTAGGACCACTCCAGAGACACCCATAGCCTTGAGGGTCGACAGGAGGATGTGATGGTTGACAGTGTCGGCAGCGGATAGATCCAGCAGGATAAGAACTGATGAATTTGAGGTAGCTCTTTCCAGTCTCAGTGCTTCAATGACAGAGAGCAGCGCTGTCTCAGTGGAATGACCGCTCTTGAAACCAGACTGGTTGCTGTCCAGGAGGTTGTTCTGGGTGAGATAGGATGAGAGCTGGTTACATACAACACGTTTAAGAGTTTTTGCAATGAATGGGAGGAGAGATACCGGTCTGTAGTTTTCTAACAGTGCAGGATTAAGAGTGGGTTTCTTCAGTAGTGGTGTAATCCGCACCTCTTTGAAGAGTGTGGGAAATGTACCAGTGGTAAGAGACAAGTTGATAATGTGGGTCAGAGTGGGAACAACCGATGGAGAGATGGCCTGGAGGAGATGAGTGGGGATGGGATCGAGTGGGCAGGTAGTCGGGTGGTTAGAAGAAATGACCTTGGAAACGTCGTCTTCAGAAAGTAGAGAGAAAGAGGGGAGCGAGCATGTGTCTAGGGGTCTGTCACATTCAAACGCAATTCATAAAAACACGCAGTCTAATGCACCTATTGTTATTATTCTTAGAACAGACCAATTGTTTCGTAGCACTGTTAGTATTATTTAGTAATTATTTAGTAACCGTAAGTTACTTGTCCAGTCGGGCTAGTTAAATTTCGTCTAACTTGCCCACACAAAACATTCACTTTTGACGAGTGTTAATGTCAAGCCCTGTTAAAGCCATTAAGATTTTAGGCTAGACTTAAACGAGCTTTAACCAAATGATGACAATCTCTTGATTGAGGTGTCATTATTTGCATTATTTAAATGAATGCATCAGCACTGAAAACACAGGGATTTTTTTAAGATCACACACACACATTATTCGAAATTTTATAATTAAATAAACTAACCGAATATTCAAAATTTGTGACTCATCCCTTGTATGTATTAGTATTAGTATGTGAAAACACTAAGTAAACCTACTTGTTCATGTTTATAATTCAGCCTGCCCTCTTCCTCATCACTGCTTTCTACATCATGCCCATTCTCAGAGTCCATACTTGCACCTACTAGGCCATCACAGTTTGCATGTTCATCATGAGACTGCTGCAAAAAAGAAGATAGAGAATGTTTAGTTTAAGCTTAATCTAACCCATTATATGGGGAACCTACTTCATAAAGTTAATAGTTTAACCTCCCCTCTTCCTCATCACTGTTGTCTATAATGTGCCCATTTTGTTGCTTAAACAGTTTATAAAGATAACTTTTTATTTAGCTTCACAACCAGAACTTCTGACAGCTTATCAAAAACAAAAAAGAAACAGTATTTCTCAACAATTTGAAGGGTAAGCACACCTCAGAGTCCACAGTTGCACCTTTGGCATCAAGAGGTAATCAAGAGACTGCTTCAAAAAAGGAGAGACAAAAGATATCAAGAGTTTAATGTGGTGCTTTATCACAACCATAATATGAGTCAGACATGAAAAACTCATGCCTTGTGTTTTAGCTCTGACAGATCACCCTAAACAAAAACAATTATTACTGTATAAAAACTTGAGCAAGGAGCACTGTCTTTGTCTCGATAGTCATCAATAGACCTATGTAAGGATACAATAATAAATATAATGCAGTAATTGTAACAAAAACTGTACCAGTAGTGTTTCCCATTTCTTACTTACTCGCCATATTCTGATTTGTTCTGCCATAACCAAAAACCAAAAATATTTTTAAACTTTTCATTATAAGATGCATTCTCTATTTTGCAATATTTTGCTGCATTTTGTCTGAATCCGCAAAGCGTGCATAAAAACGACTTTATGTAAATGCTTTATTAGGCATTAAGCTGTATAAAATATGATGGTGTATTTAACAGTTCAGATAATAAACGCAAGTCCGACGTGATGACGTAACGAGTATTCTAATTCGAAGTTCGTGACGCAAACTTGTGCCGTAGTTACACAAAATCCTGTTGGAAACACTACTGTAACGATAATACTTATCATGTTCAAATGTATTCTTACCTCTTTATTATTGAAAACTTGGTCATCTTCACTCCAATCAGAATGAGAGCTGCACAGATATTGTTTCTTGTGTTTTTTTTATCTCCAACTGATGCATAAACAGGACTTCACTTTACATCTATATTTGCTTACCTCTCATCATCATCAAGGGGATCTGAAATGAAGTGAATAATATTAGGTGTCTTGTAATTTAAAACTTAGTAACTAGGTATTTAAAAGTTCAAATAAAATATGGCAAAACATAAAGTCAGAAGCACATTTTCGGTGGACTTAATGAATATTTATGTTATGCTACCTTCATTTTATACATATATAAGTGATCAGACAGATATACCATTAAGACAGAAACGTCTAACGTAAGTTTTCATAAGCTGACTCATACATTTCGCATATAATGATTTGAATACAGAGTGTACAAATTAAATAACTTTGTAAAATAATTTATTACATTGACAGGAGTTTTTCATCGTTTTGATATCGACTCGGTAGCATTTACGTGCAACTCGGGAAAACTGTAACGTTATTTTCAATTTCATTTGTTGACAGCAACATGGCGCTGTTGACGTAGCTGCAAAGGGCTAAATCGACATTTGGTTCTATGCTAGCTGTCCAGGACAGCCTATCTTAAGTATTTCAAGCTGGCCACATTATTGTTTTCACTCTCACTAAACTAGAGATATTCTTTAGTATTTACGCTTAATAGTTGATAAAAGTTCATTCGCACGCGTGCTTTTAAATACATTTAAAAGTCGCTTGTGTGGAGTCCTAACGTTATATGGTGAAGATGTATTTCATATGCCAGACAATTAATTTACCAATTTTAGCCATACGATATCTTGTCGTCCGTGGTAAAGGCTCGTTATAATCGCACAAATATCTTCTGTAATGTAACTTCCTCCTCTTTCTTGACGGCTCCATTTTGTAAAAACATAAACGGTCGTCACCCGCACTCACTCTTCTCCTCCCTTCAGCTTGCGCTCGAGCAAAGAAGAACTTGACTTTTGATTGGATGATCTGATTGACTCTGATCTGTTATGATTGGTTGCAATTAGCGCGCTATTCACCTTTCGTTGCTAAGGTAAATCTAGTCAGACAGAGACTACCGTAAGATAAAGCTGCAACCATGTATGTGCTTATAAAATGGATTAAAGAAAATAAAGTAAGTGTTGAATTAGAAAAAAATGTTTGTAAGAAATGTGCTACTCTGTCTGTGTTGTGCGATCGTCTGGATAGATGAGAAAGAAGTCCCGCGGAGCTCCGGAGCAGTCAAAACAAGAAGCCAAGTGAATTAACAGATGGTTTATTGCTGAATGCTCAAAGTATAAAGGGGCAGTCCCTCTATTTATACAATAGGTTAGAAACGGTGTACGTGGCATATATTGCAGACAAAACAAGTGTAACATAACAATTCCATTTAGGGATGAACAGGAACAACTGTTTCCGCAACCAAAACAGCTACCGGGGGTAAAAACTCCTGCAAGGACAAGCAATAGTTATCATGCAAGGACAAGCGATAGTTAGTCATAACATTTATATAATACACATCCACCAGTGAATTTCCACCAGTAGTATATTTCCACAATATATTTCCACAATGTTAGAGACAAAAAAATCTTAAGTGACCCCGAGAGGATCGGCCTGGTGGAACACGGTGCATTAGGAACAAAGCCACCTAAAGGCGGTTGGAAAGCTTTTCCGGGCCAAGTTCTCAGTATAAACGGTAAGTTATTATTTATAAATATTAACCAGCGAACACATTATGTAATTGCTTTTTTGTAGTTGTAATTTTATATTGGTGACGTAATATACTATAGTAATAAAGTACCATAGAGAAGTCAAAATAAATCCAGGCTGAATGGAAATAAGCCTACATTACTTTATTGTAACGTTAGAAGCGCGCGCCTACTGTGTTTCAGTCTCCAGTCAGGACTGGTCGTTTTTACCGAGTTTTAAATGACAGAAAGTTTTTCTGACAGGAAATTTCGTTTTACTATGTAAAAGACATGCTTCTAAACAAACTAACTATTAAAACATATGACAGTGAAGTCTATGATGATGTTTTTTCAACATTTTTGTATGCTTTTATATTAGTTTTAAAGTAATAAACAATACTGGTATAGGGTTTAACAGGAAAATTATCATGGCAACTTTTGTCCCGTAATATGACAAGTTCAACAACCTTATCACTTTAAATAACTTTTTTTTGTTAATATTTGCATAATTATTTACTCTAATTATTTTGTCAACTACAAAATGCTTTTATTATGCTAAATTAAAACTGCTATAGTGTATATTTATAATGTTCAACATAAAAATGTATTACCCACGATTATGTGCAGACATTTTAATGCAGTAGGTGTCAATCACTTCTTTATACAGAGAGCCTTGGGAAAATAAGAAAGGCAGAACGTCAGTGGATAGAGACACACAAAAGGTGGACTGCATCAAAACCAGAGGTATGTTACACTATTATATGTCACGTGTAGCAGGATAAAGTGTCCAAACAAAGGATTTCCAAAATAAGATACTTTAATATAAAACAAATGAAAACCAGGAACTAGGACTAGAGACAGCAAACACACGTAGCATTAACAATACTGGACAAAGAACTAAGGAACACACAGGGCTTAAATACATAGGGAAGACACTCAGGGAAAACAGAATCAGGTGCGGGACTAATTAACAAAGATGAGGGACAAGTGAAAACTAATAATGAAATTAACAATGGGAGGAAAAACATAACAAAACATAACACAACTGTGACATTACCCCCCCCTCCAAAAGGCGCGTCCTCGCGCCAAAACAGTACCATTGGAGGAAGGGTGGGTGGGCGTCCTGGAGGCTGGTGCAGGGAACACTGAACATGACGGGGTGGGAGGCCTCCAGGACGATACGTCAGCAGACTCGAGGGCGCCGGCCGCTCGGGAGGCCTGGAGGGCGCCGGCCGCTCGGGAGGCCTGGAGGGCGCCGGCCGCTCGGGAGGCCTGGAGGGCGCCGGCGAGAGGCCGCCGGCCGCTCGGGAGGTCGACGACAGGTCTAGCCTGTGAGGCTATCCCTCCCATATGGCTCCCCCCCAAAAAATATTTGGGCTTAGTCCGGGAGCTCATATGGGGGTTGGCCTGGACCGGCTGGGCAGCGGGCTCTGGCGGCTGGGCAGCGGGCTCTGGCGGCTGGGCAGCGGGCTCTGGCGGCTGGGCAGCGGGCTCTGGCGGCTGGGCAGCGGAAGTATGTAGCAAAGGATGTACCCTCAAATCAATAAACATAATTATACACTCTAATCTTATGCAGACTGTAATTGTAAATAATATTTCACTTTCAAGAAAATATCTGGAAAATGAATAGTAAGCTGTAGGGGTTATAGCCTAACATTAGAATCTAAAATATGTGAAAACTTAAGCTCATTACACCCTGTTCAAATAATGATTCGTGTCTTATTTGCTCAGATTAATATCCTAGCTGGCATATTTTGTACTTTCACTCCCATATGGACCCCATTGAAAACAAGATGGCCTATCTCAAGGGGCTGTCCGTAATGAAGTAGAAATTACAACGTTACAACTCAGTGTGGTCTTAACGAGGGTAACACGGCTCAGCTTTTATCAATGTCTGTGATTGCTGGCTGGTCTATTTATGAAGGCTTGTTAACAAATATCCTACAAACACAGAAAATGGAGAAAAAAAGGAATCGCAAGCCAAACTGGACTGAGGAGCAAGGTTTGTTGCTGGCCCAGTTGGTGAACGAACATAAAGGTATGTTACGAGGAAAATTTGGCCCAACTGTCACTAGCCAAGGCAAGAGGCGCGCCTGGGACACAATATCCCAAACAATCAATGCCTCTTTTCCACTGGTGGTGCGGACAGGCGACGATTGTGAGAAAAGGTGGTATGTGCTGCAGTCCAAAGCAAAAGATGAGATTTCAGCACACAAGCGGGAATCCTCACTCACAGGTGAGCAAAATACTATAGCCTACCACATAATCTGGCAACTTGCTCCTGCTGGCAAAGTTAATTTACATGCCTAAGTACTGTGTTCATTGACTGTTTCTTTCTAGGGGGTGGACCACCTGCAAAGCGGCTGTCCCAGGTGGCCGACACTGTCTTTCAAGTCCTGGGACACTCTGAGGTCAGTGTCACCGGGCTGCCAACAGGCATTGACACGTCAATGATGCAGGCCCTTGAAATGCAGCAAAGGTAGGACACAGGGTTATTCATATCAACAGTGTTTATTCATTGCAGAAGCCATTTCATGTGTTATCCATGCTCATTGTATTAAATTAATTTAATCAAAACAATAAATACACTAGGCCTATGTATTTCTGTAGCATGGAGACATCACAAGAACCGGGCCCATCAAGTTTGCCGACAAGATTGCCGCCTGAACCATCTGCAGCTGCTACTCAGGATAGCCCGGCGGATCAAACACCATTCCCATCCGAAGCACCTGCTCCGTCAGCATCCCTGCAGGAGAGAAGATTGCAACTCACAATTGATGTGTTTGAACAACAAAAAAAAGTCCTTTCCCTTCAGGAGGAATACTACCGCCTTAAAATTGAACACCTAAAAAATAAACCATTTACAGATTGTGTTCTGTGTCTTGCATTTAACAATTGCAGGTGATGTGCAGTAAAACTGTGGTAGTTCTTAATACCATCACAAGTTCTCAAATGACATGGGGCTACAGCTTGCCTGAAATGTAAATTTGTGAAGTTTGCCCTGTAAGGCAGTCCACTCTGGGCTAGGTTCCCCTGTGGAATGTGAATATCTTCTTCACCACCATCCTCATCGTTGTCTTCATCCTCATCCTCATCGCCATCCTCCAGAGGTTCTGCAATTTGTCTAACCTTGCAAATATTGTGTAATATTGCAGGCTATGATGACTTTGCTGACTTTTTCAGGCCTCAGCCGCACCTCTCCGTGGAGAACATGAAAGCGCCTCTTAAGCTGGCCTACGCCACGCTCCACCACCGCTCTTGTTGTCTTGTGGGCCCTACAATAGAATACAGACCTTTAATTATTTTATGGAAATATTGCACTACTTGGATGCTCTAACATATTGCTTGCATTTCATTTCCATGATTTTTGTATTGTTTGGCTTACCTGTTATAGTTTAATTGGGGCCCTTGGCGTGGCTGGAGGTAAGGTGTAAGGAGCCATGGTTTGCATGGGTAGCCACTGTCCCCTAACAAGTGGCAATTAGCTGGCACATAGCGTCTCTCAAAAAGCTGTCTGATGCCACTCTCAGAGAGTATTCTCGCATCATGTGTGGAGCCTGGCCATTTAGCCACAATGTCCAAAATCTTACAGGCCGCATTGAACACTATTTGCACATTGATGCTGTGGAAATTCTTCCTGTTAACAAAGACTGCCTCGTCCTCTGATGGCGCAATTATTCTCACATGTGTTCCATCGATTACACCCACGCCAGGGAATCCTACAATGTCCATAAATGCCTTTTATGTGTGTGTAAAGTGCGGGCATCCAGCGGGAATGAAACAAATTGTGTCACAATATTAGGTTGTGACAAAGCTGTCAGTGTTTGGGTGATGACTCTGCTGACGGAGGATTGGGACAGACCCAAGTCATCACTGCTGCATTGTTGCATTTTCCCTGTTGCCAAATACCTCAGGGTTGTGATTACTTTCTTCTCCGGTGTAATAGCATTGTGGCGTCGAGTTGGTGAAGTAATTGCATCTCTAAGGAGGTCCACCACAAACATGATTCCTGCACGATCCAATCTGTAGCGTCTCAATAATTCTCTGTCATCCAGTGTTTGCAGGACATCTCTCCTGCCTCCTCTGTTGGCCATTTTGTGCAGCTGCTTAGGGGAACTCCTAAGCCACTAAAAGTCCTCTTCCCTGCTCTTAGCAGATCTCGCCTTAGGAGCCCTTTTAAGCGCTAGGAATCTTGAGGAATAGCTTTTATATTAACTGGGATTTTCGTGTCACTTTTAGGGGAAATTCTAAGAAAACGTCATGACTCTGAGAATTTTCTTAGAATTTGGCCGCTAGGAGCCACTTTTTGCACAAAAATTCTTTAGGGATACGGGCCCAGGAGTTGGAGGTATGCTCTTTCACCTGAGTTTGTATACATATTATTTTGGCTTATTACTTATTATACAGCGCTGGAATACTTGATGGGTCGTTGCGACATTGCAAGGGTTGTCATTTTCAGATAACAATTGCTCAAACTAGTAACACCCTGTAACCTGGCAGCTGCAAATAATTTTGACCGGTGCAGTTTAATACTACACAAAATTAATTATAAATATGTCTTTTAATAACATCTCTGATATTATTTTTACAAATTAAACCAAATTTCGGGTTCATGGCATTTGATGGCCGTGTCTTACCTTAACACCGAAAGTAAAGGCAAAGGTCTACATTAAAAATGAGCTAATAAAATATTTCAAATAATTTTTACATGTTCAATAATTTATCAGGTAAGAAATGTAATAAGTGGGATAATGTACAAGCAGCCAACTGTTATCACGAAATAAACCCTTTCAGCATGATACAAGATCCTCAAGATTCGCATCAGGTCCTGATCACGCTGTCAGAGCTTATTTCTGCGATAACAACCGGCTCCCTGTACATTATCCTTTACTCATCATCATTAATACTCAACACTCCATATACTTGTTTTTCAGGATGATTCATACTGGACCCCAAAACGACCCAAGGTGACATAACCTGCTTTGTTTACACTTAATTATGTGCTAAAAGTAGGTCTATCCTTTTCTGACTGGTTTTACCATTTTTACCAACACTTGATTTTTTTACTGGATTCCTAAGCAACAGCTAACAAAACCATATTCTGGAATTGTCACATCCAGGACAAAACAAGTTTTCTAGCCCTGATAATACTTCATTTTTTTAATGGAAAAAATGTACTGTTTAATTACTCATCCTCATGTCATTTCAGTTCTATTGTTTTGCTGAACACAAACAGAGATATATTAAATCTGTGAAACAAAAGACTTTGGAATGACAAAGAATTATTATTAATCATTATTTGCTGACAGATATTTAACCATTTTTTCTATTGTATATTCTCTCCACTAAACTTCCTCTTTCTAAACTAATAGAAAGACTACAAAAATGAAATTAAGGACCTTGAGGAGAGACTTAAAGAAAAGGACAAGGAGATAAGGCGGTTGCGAAGGTTGAACCTTCAACTGCAAGAGGGTAAAAAAAGTGGAACCATTTTGCAGTATTACTGTAATAGGTATTTTTTTACTGTCAGTTGATGATCTCTTTAAGTTAAATGTGCATTCCTTTGATCTAATTGTAGGACTTGCAGAGACAATCACTAAAGCAATAAAAGATGCTTTTCAGGCAGCTAAGTGTGCCCCCAGCCACCCAGTGCCCACATCTAGCATCCAAGAAGATTTTCTTAAGCAGACCGAAGGGATAAAGGTATAATATACATAGTCAGAAAAGGTGATATAAACTTTATACCATGCTGTTTTTGTTCACCCAAAATGAAAAAAATGTCATCTAGTACTTACCCCCGTGTCATTCAGAATCCAAAAGCCTTCATCTGTAAAACAGAAATAATAATTTTTAAAGAAACAGATGAACATATTTAAATGTATTGTAATATCTTCTTTCATCTTTACAGAACAAGTCAGTTACAGAGTTAATGAATCCTGTTGCTCTGGATTACACTCAAAGATGTGAGAGCTACAAAAAACTCACCAGATCTGTGATGGACTCTGTCTTCAAGGTAGAAGAGATGACAAAATGCTCCGTCACAGGAAAAAAAGGGCTTGTTGGAGAACAAAAACCAAGCCTTGACCAACATAAAGTTAGGCTTGTAATAGGTGAGCCCACTTCAATTGCTCTGCAGGTCTAAAGATAGTTTAAAATTGGATCTGCGAATAGATGGTTTCATCAGACACACGCACATTGCCACTGGCCTTAAGGCAACATATGGTTTTCCTTCTATATGCATATTCCTTCTCAAATAAGTGTTCAAAGATGTGTACCAAACTGATCTCCGTGAAATCAGACTTAGGTCTTTAGAAACAGACAGTTGCATGTTATTAGATGTAATCTACTGTAGAGGGACTTTTATTTTTGATTCTTTGAAGAAGTCTATCGGAAGTTAAGTTTGGGCCAGTGTTGTTGCTGCTGAAACCATTTATATTAAATTCATATTCAGTGATGGTTGACATGTTCAATTTTAAGGTGAATACATGTTTTTTGTCACACCGATTAAGTCACGGAATATTAATTGAGAAATAATGCTGCATGAATTGGGGAAAAATCTATTGATTTTCAGTATCTTCACTGTTCGAGGTTTCTGAAGTAAATAAGCTGGAATGTTTACATGACATTACTAGTTGATTTCCTAGTTGAAATTTCTTTGCCTTTATAATGTATGAACGCACCTTAATATTATCGAACGCTGAAAGGGATTTTAGCATGATTTTTAGCATCTAAGCACAACATTTTTTTAAAGGTTATTTTATTTCTTACAGACCATGTCAAAAAAGTCTTTCAAGGCATTGGAGACTCTGAAATCAAAGTCTGCATGGCACAAAAATTAAAAGACCTGCGGAGACGAGCAGAAAGGTAAACCAACATATAACCTACTGATTATGTCAAGATGCGAATAATTCAAAATCTTTTCTTAATTGGTCATGACATATGTGTAAGATCTTATATATTCATACGCCATGACAAATTTATAAAATATTTATGATTATCAGCATCTTGGCATAGTGCAATATACAAAAACCGTCGGATGTCAAGTGGGACGTTTCAGCAATATCAAAAAATATGTCCATTGTCTTTTTTTGTCAAAATTAGGTTTTAAATAAATTATTCTATATAACATCAGGTCTATCATCAGTGTAAATGGCTTCAATTTGAAAAATGCAATTTTTGTTGCGAAAGAATAACAAATTATAGTAGCAAGCTGATGTTAAAGGACATTCCCGGCAGAGATCACCCATAGATTACTACAGACCGGTAGCCTAAGGATTGCTGCCACTTAGCAGTTTTATTACTTTATGAATTAAAATGATATTTTCTGAATTCGGAAAGTTTAATTAATCTCTTCCGCAATGTTTACATTTTTTCACAATGTTTTCAAAGCCGATGGGTGGGAGAGAGTGACCGCGTTAACATAATGATCTTTAACCCTAAAAATTCCATTCCTGCAAATTGTAACATTCAGCCGACTTCTGATAAACATCATTTTTGTTACATACAAGGTATGAATAAAATTAGGAAAATGGCTTGAACCCAGCTTTCATACGATATCAAAACCTGTAATATGTAACTTTGCAACATGTGATGGGTTTTCCCAGATTTCTTTTATTGTGTTGTATTTTCTTAGTTATTATGGCTTAAATCAAAACTAACCAACCGCAGTGTGATTGATATTAATTGGAATGCACAATCAAAAAACATGATTCTTGAAAATGGATTTATAGCGTTTTGGAAACAAACTCTTCATATATATATATATATATATATATATATATATATATTTAATTCTGCTCTAATTTTTATTTTGTTTTTGAATCCTAAAACAGGGAGCCTACTGGAGGAGATGCAGAAGACTAATGCACAAACACACAATGCACATACAAACACTCTATACAGTAATTGTACTTGGATTTTCTTGTTCTTAACACAAAGTTCTTGCCCTCTACACACACACACACACAGACAGACACACCTGTACACAGATGTTATTTTTGCTCATTTTATGATCAGTAGTTTTTAAGGATGTTTGCAAATAAAATCTCAATGTTGTGCCTTTTGCAGTGCTGTTTAGTGTGTCATGTTTAGATGTCTTTCCACTCTACATCACACCATGGAGCCTCCACTTTGCATACTACCAACAGCTTAACAATATAATGGCTTGCCCTTGGTGTCAAAGGTTATGGCATGATGAATGAATAAATACAAACATTACTTCTTCCTCTAAAACAACCTAAACTAATTCTGCTTGCAGACCTGTAAATTTGTAGATTATATGTTTTTTTTAAGAAACATTGTTTTGTACTGTACACGCACCCACTTGAAGACACATGCATTTGCATTTCATTTGTGAGCACAATTTTTTTTTCATGTAATTGTACAGATTATAGGGTATGCATGTGAGCTTATCTTTAATATTTAATTTAAGTTAATGGAATAATAAAGGAATTTTACATGAGTAAAATTATCTTATTGGTTTTACATGTGTTTCACACGTGATCTCATGGGCTTCACATAGGAATATGCATGGGTTTCCACATGTAATCCCATGGGTTTCACATGAGAATGCACATGTGTCATATGTGATCTTATGGGCTTCACATAGTAATATGCATGTGTTTCACATGTGATCCCATGGGTTTCACATGAGAATGCACATGTGTCATATGTGATCTTATGGGTTTCACATAGGAATATGCATGTGTTTCACATGTGATCCCATGGGTTTCACATGGATTTCACATAGCTTTCACACAAAAAATGTTCCAAAAACACACATTTCCCATGTGCATTTCACAAGGGATTTTAACATGTTCTCATGGGATTTTAACATGTTTCCACACATGAAATTTCACATGTGAAACTCATATGACTTTTCCGTAAGGGTTTGATCAACATCTCAGAGAAACCAGAAACAGGAACCAGAAAAAACAATCATTTGATTAACAAGTCATAAAAACACACAATTATAAACTTTCATTGGGTCATCTTGATAAGGAAGATATTCCTAGACTTCATGCCGTTTCTGAGACAGACACCCGCTGTTAGTCTAGCTGTAAGAAACCAACATTTTGTCAGATGGTGTGGGGTGTCATATAGACAGGACATGAAACAGTCAGCATAATAAAAACTTTTTATAAAGACTTTTTAAACTGCTCTTAGAAGAACCATCACACTCATAACACAATTTAAACTCTCTCTCTCTCTCTCTCTAATATACAATTCACACACATCAGACTGTTTTTGACACCATGTTTTGCTTGTTAAAAGATCTAGTGTGAAAACATCGTTTTGCTTTGTGGATGGGGGGGGTGCTCAGGTAACGAGGGAACAAAGAAACTCACAACATTAGCCAGTAGTTCATTTCCATTTGAACATCTGACTGCAACGACTCATCATACAAACACAGGCATGTTCTTTTTAAAAGCTTAAAAAAGCGGACTATTTTACATCATTTCATTTAATCACTATTTATCTATTTTATTTAACATCAGTGCTTCTATGTTCTTTAACTCATCTTTTATTACTTTCATTCACAGGAGGTCAAAGACCAAACATTTTCTCAACCATGCCTTATCTCTTCCGCTGTGAAGGGGGGGTGTGAGGCTGCGAGGTCTGGACATTACAAACATCTTTCTGATCAACAACAAAGGGTCATAAATGTACACACGGTGCACAATCAAAGGGGGTCATAATCATAAAACACAGCAGGGGTCCATAAATTATGGGTAATTAATCACCTCTTGACAGTCGGTGTATCATATTTACTACTGACTGCACATAAAACATAAGGACATATGATCAAAAGCACATGGCGTCATAGAAGACATGTGCATGCACAGATTAAGCCAATATTACGAGAAAGTCATATGAGAAAGTTTCTCATAATAATGATTTATATTAAGTCATTATTATGATTAACTAATTCTAAAAAAAATTCCCAACCCTGGCGGAAATGGGCTTCCATACACAAGCCCTGCCCATCACCTGCTTTACAGCATACATCATGTTTTACTAATAGCCTGGGTGAAGTTAGCCAACATCTAACAATAAGATGAGACCATCTAGTTCAACGCAAGTCTCCAAACCATCACCATGGCAGAGCCTGCAAAAAAAATCTAAGAGGGTTTTGTCAGAGGACGCGAAGAAAAGAAATAGAGAGACTGATCGGACACTAGCCCGATCACGAATCAATATCGGACGCACTTACACTCGGTGTCACGAGCTGAAAGAGGCAACGGCTTGCAAAACTGATGGAGACCTAGCGGTCCTGCTACTGGATTTTTAAGTTTTATATGTACATTTTGTTATCTGTACTTGTGAGCTTATTTGATATTAGGATGTGTTCAGGTTGTTCATTGGCGCACCACCGGTTCACAATTTGTACGCCGGTTACATCAGCTTTGTAAACAAATTCACGTGTATCGCTGACAGCGGAAAAACTTTGCGACAGTATCAGACAATTGCGCTTATCAACCACATGGAGTAACCATACACCAATACTGCTTGTTGTTGCTTTAACACAGTAAAACTAATGTTATTGTGCTCTCCTTTTGTCCTCTGATCCCTCTGGATTTACAGTTTCCATATTTCCCGTTCTCAGTCGTTTTTTTTCCCCTATGTCCTCCACTGTCCTGTATTTAACAAGTGTCTCTCCCATTGTGTCTGATGAACTCAGGCAAGGCAACCAGCCCCGTAACATTCACAGTCAGCGGTATTGCAAGATGATGGCGCCTTTGCTACAAAACCTAAAATTAGTCACATTTTCTCTTTTAAATGGTAACTAAATATTAATTTGGTTTATCATATAATTTTTAGAGATTGGAGCGGAAACCCTTATTAAAAATAATTTTCACTTGAGTAGATGTTTCACTTCCACTTTAAATATAAGGTTTTGGAATGATAAAATATTTTACAAGTTTCCAAAAAAAAGAAACATTTCTTTAAGATGTCTGAGACTCCGAACAGTCCCTGAACAGATACTCGCCAAGATATTCTATAAGGCCGCCGATCACTGCATCTCGTTCTATTGTCAATTCCTTGACTCTGTTAAAAGATGTATTGTATATGTTATTATTAACCCTAACCCAACACTCCACAAAAGAGCTTTTATGTAACATTCAAAAGGAATTTCTTCCCATTTAACTGCATTACCGATACATGCTTTGGTTAAAAAACTTAAACCAACAATAGTGAACAAATTTTGATAAACAAAAAGGATTTACAGCAGGTGTATTTAACACTACCCTTCAGTTTTTAAGTCAAAAGCATTGGGTGAGTAGGTATGTAGAAGATGCATTCAAGTTTTTATGGGCTCTGCTCGCACTGTAGGCCTACAGAGCAATCCCGCGTGACTGTGTAACTGCTCAAGCTGTATTAAAAGACAAGCATGACTTTGCTTAAACAACCCTACCGGTTTGTCGTTTTTTTTATTCCATAATTTAAACCGGTGTACTGGTTCAAACGGTACACCGGCCAGCACTAATAGATGCACATCTGACTGTTAACTTCCACTTGGGACAAAAATGACTGCATTTATATTAGCGTTTTGTGTTTTGACATAACATCTAGCACATATGACAAGTGAATTAAGACACAGAAAACTCTCACAGAAAAAAGGCTTGTTGGTTGTGGTTGGGGGATTTTATTTGTTGGGGCTGTGTGGGTCTGGTTTGGTCTTGTTTTGTGGTTGATGTCAGACAGCAGAGGAATAAGGTTCCAATATGCCATTACTATTTTCCCTGGTTGTTCCTCTGTTTTCTGGTGTCGATCGTGTAGTGGGACCTGCTTGGACATGCATGGTTTCGGCGACATGCATGGTTACCTGGGTCGCGGACGGTGGGCTCTCCCTCGCGGATGTTTGCTCGGTGACTTGGTCGGGGTCACTGAGTGCAGCTATGACACGTCAGAGGGGATCTGGCCCTCCCGGCTGAGCCTGGTTTCTACCGAGGTTTTTTTTTCTCCATTAATCAATCATTGGAGTTTGGGTTCCTCGCCACAGCAGGGCAGTGTTGGCTTGCTCACCGGGAGACCGCATCTATTTATTTATGTATTAGATATTATCTATTAGACTGATCTTGCTTGTTCTATAAACACCATGCACTGTGCTTAGTTTTACCTCTGTGTTTTCTTATTTGCTCCTGTAAAGCTGCTTTGTAACAATGCACATTGTGAAAAGCGCTATATAAATAAACTTGAATCGAATTGATTAAGCAAAATGTCAAATGCTACAATTCATCAATTTACAATTTTGAACATTAAAATTCTAAATGGTGTAGCTTACCTGAGCCTCTGTAAATAACGCTGGCCACCTCTCCTTGAAGTATTTTGCTGCAGGACTGTTGTTGACAACTTCAAGTCTTCTGCATGAGAAAGTCAGAGACATCTTCTCCGCAATAAGTCTGTCATTTTTCTTTTTTACTTCGTTGAGCAATGCTTGTCTCTCATTTTCCAAACATTCTACCCTTTCCCCAATTGGATGTGGAGGCAGGAAATTGACTTCTGCTTTTTTAGGTTTTTTGATATTTTTAGCTGGAGCTGTGTTACTTCCCTGCTTTCTCTTAGAGTTGATGTCTAATTCTGGGTAGCGTAATTCACATGTTCTCAGCTTTGCACGATAGTTGGCCATTTTGTAGCTCAGACTTTGCTGCCACCCATACATCCTTGAGAGGGGAGCCAGGTTCCTGAAGACATGGATGCTTCTGTATCAATGCCTCTGTGACAGATGTAATTTGTAGGTTTGTAGGGTAAGCGGTGTATTGAAATATGACATTTACATTTACATTTACATTTAGGCATTTGGCAGACGCTTTTATCCAAAGCGACTTACAGTGCACTTATTACAGGGACAATCCCCCTGGAGCAACGTGGAGTAAAGTGTCTTGCTCAAGGATACACTGGTGGTGGCTGCTGGGATCGAACCAGCAACCTTTTGATTTACCAGTTCAGTGGTTTAACCCACTAGACCACCATCTCCATGACTTCAGCAAGTTTCTGGAGTATGGCTGCTAGGTTTCTGAAGGTGTTTGCCATTTTCAAGAAACTCTCTTTTTCCACTTTCTAGCATTCTCTCAATATCATTAGAGAACTGGGGAATTTTAAAATGGGCTGGCCACTTTTCAATACGGACAGTGTCCCCAGATCTACCGAAGGCACAATCAGTGTCCCAGGATGTACCAGATGCACAATCAGTGTCCCCAGATCTAGCGAAGGAACAATCAGGGTCCCAGGAGGTAATGGAGGCACAACCATCAGTGGTAGAGTGGTCCAAGGCTCCTGAAGTTGATGGGGTGTCCAGGTGAGTAATGGGTGTAAGGGTCAAAATGACTGATGGCTCTGGTTTGACTAACTTCATGGAGTCCTTGTCCTTAATTACTCCAGTAGAGGTAAGAGTAAAAAAATCATCGAAATCCTTGTCCTTGTACATCAGGTTGTAATTTCCAGTTGAAAGTTTAAAAGCTTCTATAACAACAGACAAAAGTTAATTGACTGTGTTGGGAATCCCAGCTGGAAGGATTCATTTTCGAACGTCACTGTCTTCTAGAATGACACGTAGTTGAGCCTGTCTTGGAGATGACATTGTTGATGTTCAATTGGACTTGTAAAAAAACAGGTAAGAACAACATAAGATTAAGAAAACAGCAATCAAATAATCACTTTCCTTAAAGGTATAGCTCACTCGAAAATGAATACCCTGGCTCTTACTCACTTTGTAATGCCATTTTATGGGGTCCAACTTTTTAAACTCGAAAAAAAACTATATTAATAAATCCTATAATAAAAGAAATCCATATGATTCCAGGGGGTTAATACATTTATTTCCAAGCAAAAAGATATGTTTGTAAAAAAAATATTATTTGGACCTTACTTAGCTCAATATGTCACATCTAAAATGTTAAGATATAGATGAGTAAAGAACATTAAATATGAAGGCATGCCAGCTTTGTCAATAACTTAAAATCTCAGTAGTTCTCATATCTCGTGACTAGTCGTTGTGCATTCCGTCATTTCACAGTCACGTGATGCACGAGAACTAATTAAATTTCAAGTTTTACACAAGGAGCTGGCATGCCACCATATTGAATGCACACTATATTACGCTAAATAAGCTCAAAGAAATTCACACAAACAGACATTTATTAACCCTTTGGAATCTTAGTGAAAAATGGTATAATGGATGATTAACTTCTTGGGTTTAAATTTTTTTTACCCCATGAAATTACAAACTATTATTTAATGTAATATAACCCTGAGTCTCAAGTAAATGGGGCCAGTTAACAAAATTCTTCAAAATATCTACTTTTGTGTTGTGCAGAGGAAATAAAGTCATACAGGTTTTAAATGACAAGAGGGTGACTAAATGATGACAGCATTTTTATTTTTGGGTGAACTATCACTTAAAGTGTATGCTTTAATGTCACTGACACATATACACAGGAAACAGAGCAGGAAGGAAGAGGAAGAACAGGATTTGGGAGAGAGAGCAGCAGTAGAAGTACAAGTGCAAAGAAGAATAACTTCTATCAGGGGTGGGCAAGCTATGGCAAGCCAAAACCATCTTTAAGCCCATAAAGCAGTTCTTTGCATCTTTATGCACACAAGAGTATAAATAAGAGTTTACATGAAACTATGTATCTGAGTCGTCTGTAATATAAAAGTGTGTGCATAAAAAGCAAGGTAGAAAAGGTAGAAGGAACTGCATGTTTATGTATATCTATAGTACAGTAGTAATTAAGTGTCAGTTTGGAAGAAATAGAATAGGATTCCCATGTGATGTGGCTTTCCAAAACGTTTGCCCAGCCGGTTTTTTTTTTTATATAAAAAAAATGTATATACTGCATCGTAATAAAAGATGCTTTACCTATGAAGCAAAGCAAATGTTGTGTTTTAAGGACACCATTCGCTCTCCTGCCATGGTGTATGCAGCCAGTGGGTAGACATCTGACAGTTCTTCTTGTTGAAGGACTTGAACGTTATGAGTTGCTTCCAATTTGAAAACCCTGAGGTGTTCACACAGTACCATGCACTTTGTGGAGGGACAACAAATGTGAGACTGTCTTTGACAACAATCATGTGGATTATTTCAACAAAGTCTGGCAGGCATCCGGTGGAGCCAAATGGCAACATCATTCCTATGCAATAGTCTGTGCCAAAATGTTTGACCTTATTTGCCAAACTTACAGCTGTCTCGTTTGGGAATTTCATTCTCACAGCTTCTTTTAGCTTTTCACTTAGCATTTCTATTGGTACTTTAGACAATTTTGTCACAGAGACAGCAGGTTTTGCAGGTATTTTTGGGTCAGACAGCGCAAGCATTGCTTGATGCTTTTTAGCAAGAGACTTCAAAACGTTTCGGAAACACACAGTTTGACGAACAATCTTTTTGAAGAAACTGTGTTTCGCTTCAAATCTCATTGTCCATAACGAAACAAGAGGGCCAAAGTCTTTAATGAGTTGAGGATAATGCTCAATGAAGTGGTGTTTTGGCAACAGCCTCTCTTCTGGAAACACTTCATTAAGTCTATGCCAATGCTCAGAGATTTTAGACTCCAGAAAACCAATGCTCTCATCCGTAAACATGGATGACATAGAAAGCTCAACAATGTCTTTTAACGTCATTAGTAACTGCCACACTTCTTCGTCTTCATGTACCTTGTCACCAACCATAAGCGAAATCAGACGCAACATGCACCAATTTTTATGTGCATTGCCGCCGATTTTTTTCGAGGCAAACTTGAGGGCGGTTTACTTTGTCACTCCACTTGAAAGGGAATTCTTGGATACATTTGTTAAGTTCAGCAAGAGAAAAATACTTTAAACATAAAGCAATTTCTCCAGGCACAATTCCTTCTAACAAGTCGTGAAGCACATCCGGAGGGTATCCTTTTAGGACATTGAATGATTCAGTCTCTCCGTTATTGCACACCGGCGTTTCACTCCAAAGCAATGGGTAGAAGTGTTAAGTGCTGCTTGAACATGCAGTTCATGTTGTTGTTTTGTTCTTGGAGGGAAGGCACCAGATCTAACCTCAAACTCTTTAAACTGGGCCCGGTTCCCCAAACAAAATCTACAAATGTGTGACCCAGTGAAATTTTCAAGGAACCCTCCAACTGAATGAGCTCCAAGATTGTCCGCAATTAAACAGAAAACAGTTCCCTTTATGGCCCTCCCCAAGCTAGGAACAAAAATTCCCTCTTCCTCCAGAGATCTTAAATCAGTCAAAAGAGGCTCTAGTACTCTAGAAAATCCATATTTCTTTGTATCTGTGGCGCTGCGATTTGAGACAAACCCAAGTTGTCTACTAATAAGAAAGTCCGACTACGCCACCCTAGGAGTTGACCCCAGGGAAAATACTCAAGTACTTCATAAAGCACACAGGTTCAGTTCCCTCGTAGTATTAAACAAGAGAGGTGGGTAATATACAAAAATACAAATGTTTATTAATACAGAAATTATTTAAAATGTCAGACACTTAAAAACAAGAGACACTGAAACCCCACTTCAACAAAACGAAAAACTTATACAACCTAACCTAGTATATAACAGTTAGGTGTATATGTATAACAAAAACTAAATAACACCGGCAGGGCTGAGGTTCCCAAAAGCAGGAATTAATGTAGAGCCGTAATCAATGTGGAGTTCGATTTTACAAGGCACACGTCCACGCACACGCACACCCGTGCAGTCTAATCACAATATCAAGCACTCACAGTGTACACCGCAAACGGTAAAGAAGAACCACCACCACAGAGAGGAAGGGCAATCGAACAGTGGGACCCCAGCTCCTGAAATAAACAAATAAAAATAAGATACTATAAAAATAAACATGAATATAAAAATAAGGAACCCAGTCCTCACAGCAATGACTGTCAATAACAAACAGATATAAGCAGAACACAAAGGAATCAAATAATTGGTCACCTGATATTACTACAATACAACTTGAATTCAGTAGGTGACCACATACGAATAGAATCACACTAATCGATGGTTGATCACATGCATCCAAGGCTATGAGCAGTTAATTAGTTTTGCAATAATACAGATGAAAGAAAAGCAGGGCACTAAAACACCAAACGAGCAGTCCCCTTTTTATGTATGGTGATGATCGCGTCGGCGCGGCTGTAGGCTATGGACCGCCATACTTTAACAGCGCGCAGACAGCAGCACACAAATCACAGCATAGAACGAGAAGGAGAATCCTATAGCGAACACAAGAAAGATGTTACTAATCATAAAAAACCCCCATTCCCAATTGTAGTTGCGTTTAAAACCCTTACCATCCGGATATCACGCCAGATAGCACACTTAATAGACACGGATTGGTCACAGTCATACCCACCGATAATACAATGGGATACAGGGAATCACGCCTATTAAATACGCAAAAAGAAATGTTAAGCTCACACACCCATATCAGCCTTATAGCACGAGCTCTTAACAATAACATACCTGAGAGGCGAACAGTCATCAAGTCCACCACGCAGTACAAAAAGAACACCATCACCAGGCTGCACTATGGTTAACATATAACGAATTCAGGTTATGAAACCAACAATTCCCAAGGTTATCAATCATTCAAGCACAGTACGCTTACCTACAAACTCCGTTAACACGAGCAAAACAAACGGGGAAATCGGACGTGACGCATCCCAGGTAACAACCTAATCAGGCTTTAAATAGAAGGTACTACTTGCTGATAGGCTAACGCTGCTGTCAATCACCTAGTCCCGTTACATATCCTTAGCTGTACAAAGCACAGCCAAATTAATTGACGTCAATGAAGAACGTGCAACAGAGGGGATGTTCGCTAGGACCCCGTAAACCGCAGTGACTTTGTGTTTTGTTCTTGAAGTCCCAAGAGGATTACACACCTCAAAGTCGTCAATATATAGTATGACAGAAAATCTCAAATCACCTTCAGCAAAGAAACTGTTTTTCTGCTGTGGTGTCCAAAGCTGTGTGTGGGACAGACACACAGTTGGGGTGGTACCAGTTATTGCAGTTGCTGCACTGCACCATCACCTCTTGGTTGTGTGAGGTCCTGCAGATACAGTGAACGTCCACCTGAAATGTGGCCCTTTCAGGTTTTGCTTGTATTGGTTGATATGTAAATACTGGAGCCTTTTAGTTCTTCAAAGCTCTGTACAGTGTCCGTCTCATGTTTCTTTCTTGAAACTGGCACTCTTCTGGTTTGACTCCATCACATAAGACAGTTGCAAAGGCTAATGCAAAAACTCTGCAGCTGCTAGATGGCTGCTGCATTTGTACGGCAGGTTTTTTTATCTTAAACTGGGGGGCTTGTGGACGAATCAACCAGGATAACTTTTGATTTGTCTGCTTGGTAATGTTTGTGTTTAGGCTGTCATACAGGCACACCTCGTTTGGTCCACAGAAAAGGTTGCTTGCTGTGATCCAGTGGTTGTCATTTATGTTCAATATTTGAAACTAATGGTTTCTGTGGTGTCCCAACCACACCCCCTTGGTGAAGACACTGATAGAGAAGGTTGGACTGAAACCCATCTATATGAGGGAACTGCTGAGAAATGTATAAACAAGCTGCATCCATTTCATCACTGCTGAGCCAGGTTTGTGGGTGCAGGATGCTTAACATTTGTCCTTCTTTGATCACACTACTTCTTTCACCATTTTCTGGCTTGGATTACTTTCTTTCTCCGGTGAGTGATCTCTCAGAAGTGGTCCATAGGACTTTTGTCTTTTTGCTTTTAGCGGTTTCCTCCCTTTCTGTGGGATAAACACCATAAAAAACATTTATCTTAATGTGATACTTGAATAGGCATTTCCAACTCCCCTTCCTCTATAAGGAGACAGTACTCCCTTACAACACTGTGTTGTCAGTGTATGTTACTAGTTACGAGTATGATCAGTTAAATTATCTTTGCATAAATCTGTGTTTAGCTTAGTACTAGTAAAATTACGCAACAAAGGACATCACAATGTTTATATGATTATTCATATATTAACATTTTGGGAAAGACATTAGAAACTGGAAATTTCATTGAAGAGTGTGGTATCACTTAAGTAGCGTATCCTAAAGGCTGGTACAATCACATTTTTTCAATATGTGCCAGACCATGTGTACAGTTTTAACTTTAAGGTGTAACCTGTACACCTAAAAAGACAGTATAGCCAAGTTCTCCTCCATAGCATCTTTATCTTGGCTCTCTGTCTTTGGTTCCTGTGCTGACACTGATGGTGTTTGTCTGTCAGGAGAAGGTCTGCCGGTTGTCCACTGAGCTGTAGACACCTGGTTTATTTCGGGAAAGACATAACTAGAAAACTAGAAATATCTTCGAAAAAATTGGTATTACTAAAGTATCCAAATGTGCTTCATGTTACCACTGCTTTTTTTAAATGGAATGGCTTGTTGATGGCGGTAACATAGACTACTCTCCTACTTTGCTTTCGCTGCCTCCACTTCTCCTTCAAGATACGGTGCTCCTACAAAATTAAATATATAGAAGGAGTTCTTATATATTTAAACGTTTATTTGTATGGTAGTGACATTCTTCAACATTTGTACATATTTCTTGATATATACTGTATGTTAGAAATATATACTTTTTATTTAGGCTAAAATACCAAAATTTGTTTGTTTAGAGTGTGTTTAGTTTGCTAATGTATATCTTTCTTTGGGGCCGTATGGATGACCCCATCGAAAATCATATTTATCTATTGTTATATGTTCTGTGCACATTTGGCATGTTGGTCTGATGGTGCCACTGAAGAAAAGGTAATCGATTTACCAAAGATACAGTTAGTTTTATGAGAGGCTTGGAATTTCTGGCCAAATTTCATGGTAATGAGCCAGTATGATTTATTTTCTGCATTACAGCAAGGGGACATAAAGACAGAGAAGGATATCACGGTCCAATGTCTTTCTTCATTCACCAATGGAATACAGTATCCATACCTGATCCCCATCATCTGGAATTCATTTGTTAATTCCCTTCACCTGTCTACTGTTTAAGTTCTTTCCTTAGTTCACTTTTTTGTTCGGCACTGTAAATGGTGTTGTGATTTTACCCTGCGTGTTCTTGGATTACATTTAAATATATTGGATTATCTGCGTCTCTCGAGTGTTCCCTGCACGAGCCGTTCCACATGGCAGGGATGAAAATGCATCTTAGACTTCTCTGACCAAAAGAGCAATTTCTCATGTGTCTGCGATATGTAAAATATAAAAAAATTTCGACACATAACACTTACATATATTTAAGTACAATAGACTATTATACCATTCGTTTAGTGATACGTTCCGCATCATTAAATTCTCTCAGAAGTGCAGTGTGGGTGTCTTTGTAGGTCATTATGAAGTCATCAAGTCTGTTCAGTCGTCTGCCTCTAAAGCGAATTTTCTTCAAGTCCCACTGACTTTTTTCCATAATTCCTTGAGTCTTTGTTATGAATTTCCAGGGGAGAACCCAAGTGCAGGCAAACACGGGGATTAAGGGGTTAACAGGGAATTTATTAATTCAAAACAAGACAAAAAGGCAAAACAAAACCCACGAAGGGGAAAACAAGACAGGATTGATAATAGATAAATTAGTCTGTGTCATTGATTTAGTTTAAGAAAACAAACACTTAATACAACACTAGACTAGACTACACTTACTGGACACGAGGAAAACAGGAACTGGGCAAAAACGGGCATCTATAGACATCATCAAGGTACATAGTACAAAAGCAACATCAAACAATCCAAGAGCACAAGACAATCGACAGAGGAAGCTTTAAAGGGAAACAAACACAGGATAATTGGCAAGGGACAGGTGTGGGTAATGAAACACTAATGGGAAGGCTAACAAGGAAACGAGGTGGCGGGAAACACTGACGAGACACGGGAAAGAGCATGCCAAGCAAAAATATAAACAAAGCAAGTCTTTCTCCCACAAAACCCTAAGGCTATGCCATGACTCCACTGCAAGACAAGAATAAACATGAAATGATAGTGGAATCATGACATAAGCCCCCCCTTAAATGAACACCTCCAGGTGTTCATCAAGGGGTAGACTAACAAGACAAGACTGACTGGGTAACAGACATAAACCAGACATACAAGGTGAACAAGACAAGGTGCATACAAGAAATAACAACCAATGGGTTCGGGTGGGACAATAAAAATAATAAACAAGGGAGGGGGGGTGGGGGCAAACAAGAGTACATTGGGGGAAGTCCAAAAGGGGTAGGGCTGGGTGGGGAAGTCTTAGCCCGTGGGGGCGCACGAGAGAGGGGGGCTTGACGGGATAAGTCCTGGGGGAAATGTCCTTGTACTTACTGCTTTTTGCACAGGGATTTAGCATTTTTCATGATATGACTAAGACAGCGGTGGAGTATAGGAAGATCAAAGTCTTCAGCAGTGCCTTTCCATGTCAGAATTCTAAAATAACTTTGGAGCAAGGCATTGAGGTTGGTTTGGCAGAAGATGAGTGAAATGGCATGGATGAGGACCATGGATCCATCACATATAATCACGAGTGGAGGGATGTTTTTGTAACCATATTGCTTGGCATGATCTGTTTGGAAAGCACTCAGAAAATACACAATTGATGAGGTTGTGTGGTCACAGGTCACATAGGTAGCTGCTGGAAAAGGAGAGGAACCCTTATTTGGGTTTCTGACCACTAGCTCATATATGTAAAAAGGACCTGTGCCGTCTTTACTTTTCTTCACAATGCTTCCTGTTGCGTCAAGATAGACAATGTCGCATTTAGATCTTTGGTGGAATATGTCAATGCTTTTCTTGGACCAAAGCATCACACCCTTCCGATGAAGGATAACTTTCTGGATTACCTCATCCGGTTCATCTCTTTTTTCATTTACCATCATCTGGAGACTGACAGTTTCATTTTTATGTTTCCTGTCCTTCATTCTTTGTCTCCAGGAAATGGATTTCAAAACACCTGGCAAGGTGCCTCATCTCGACAGCCAGATTCTACCACAGATTCCCTAAGGTTTTCTATTTTCTGAAGGTAGAGTGCCCTTGGTAGTGTTGTTTGCAATTGCTGACTTATTTCCTTTTGGGCATCAGCTCTTACAGGTCGCCTTTGGAGCTCTCTTTTATTGTGCACTGACATGTCCCCTTTGAAGGACACATGTGCTTTAAGTGTTTTCTAACTGTGAACAACAACTTCAACTTCTACTGGGCAGTCAGTAAACATACAATAGCCAGAGCATTTAAAAAAAGGTGCGTCCCTGGTTGATCCTTGTATTTTAACCCTGTGGCCTGTAAAGGCAAAACTGCAATATGGATGGACTGTGCGAATGCCTGAAGAGATAATGTTAGTCCACTGCAATCCCTTAAAGTGATCTTTTTTTTGTTTTTTTCTTAGTGTTTTCCAGGCAGTTTGAGGAATAAAAAAAAGAATGTGGTGCAGGAACACTCTCTGTAAATAATTAATCTTCTTTGTCAAGACTGACATCATCAACGCTGTCACTCCAACTGTCACCTTCTTCCATCCTGGAATCTTTGTTGTGGACCTACAAATGAATAAGTATAAGACAATTCCATATAATTTCTCATTATAAATCATTTATTTGTGTTTCAACAACTATGGTAGTTGTCTAAAACAGCTTACTGGTGGTATACAGTAAATGTGTATACGTTTAAAAGTAAAAACTATCATCTTATCACTTATATCTTCCTCCTGCTGGACCTTTTTCATTTCATGTGCAGTGTCTACTGTTAAATCTTCCTCCTCCTGTATGAAGTCCTTCTCGCTCATGTTTTCTTTATCATCATCCTTTTTTAATGTTTTCATCTTCTGTTTAACTTCTTCCTCCTTTGCGCATTCAACCTCTGGTGCATCTTTCTCTCCATCTTTTCGCACTGTCTTCACCTCCAGTCCTTTCTTTACTTTTTTCCTGCCCAACTCTTTAGGATTTTCTGATTCTTTATTTCCCTCTTCTTTTCCTCATTCCTTTTTCTTTCTTCTTCCTTTTTTTGCATTCTTTCCTCTTGTGCACCTTCAGCCTCTGGAGCATTTCATCTTCCTCCGTTTGGACATTTTTTCATATTTTCATCTTGTATGCCCTTTGTAGTTTATATCTATTTGGGGATGTATTTGGTACCCAAAACTATGCAGAGTTCTGCCCAGAACTTGTTGTCTTGCAGAAGACTTGTTTCTGATCAGACAATGACTTCGTAAGCTCTTGTTCTTGAAAAATATCTCAAAAGATACGTATATTTTTCTGGACTGCAAATGTATTTTGGTAGACATACATAAGTGTGTTTTACATGTCTATTACAAAGCAGAAATTACATTTAACTCAAACTTTATAGAATGTAAAAAATGCTAAATTACATTTATTAAAATAAAACATTGAAGTAAACCTTTCCAAATGTTTTGAAGACAATTCTATATGTAAAATATTAAAACACACAATTAATTTCTTCACTTGAAGAAAAATTTAGTTCCATATATAATCATCCTGCACTGCTTCAATACTTTACTGGACCTGTTATTTGCACTATTTGTATGTTGGACAGACTAAACACCTGTTTAATTACTCTGTACATAATAACAAAATGTATATAACCAACTGTACATCGAGTGCAAACTAAATGTATACTACTTGCATAGTGACAACAAAGTTGAATCTAATTCTATATAATCTGTTGTCATATTCTAATGGACAAAATAATAAGAATCACATTAACTAGCAAAGAAGCACTCATTAGCAAGCACATCAAAGTCACATGTATTGGAAATAGGCAATCATTTTTATAATAAATAAGCAAGAACTCACCCATTTTGTCGTCTTTTCGGAATTTCTTACTTCTGATTAAGTCGATTTCGCTCATTAACTTATAGTAGGTCGAAAAGCATTGATTTTAACACTAATAGTTTTAACAAATTTCTAATGAACGGTTTTCAAAAGCGCCTCTGCTGGATGTATACGATAATTACACTTTTCTAAAACTTTACTTTAACCAGGAGAAGGCAGAAGTATGTATATTTCACCTTTATCAATATTCAGAAACAACTATTAAAAGATTTCTTTCAAAAAAATTAATTTGATGAAGTTCACTTTGCAGTTCACTGAAAAAGAAATTAATGTCCCCCAAAACACACCATAAATGTACAGATTGGAAGTAAATGGAAGAAAGGATACATCGTTTCTATTTGAAAAATGTTTACTTTTTTTAACAATTCCTTTATCCCTTTATAAATTATGGGGTCATATTGACCCCAACACCAAAAATGTAAACGGGAAACAAGGAGATGAGACAATTATTATTGGTCGTGACTTTGGTGTGCAATTATTACACAATGAAACAGTAAAATAACACAAAAATCCACACAGTGGTACTTGGGGAGATGTAGAACAAGAATCTGGTGGAGTTTTCAGAAAACAATTTGATTTTATATTTTTATGATTTTTTTAAATAATTCTGTAGGTTAGTATTGGTCGTGACTGTGGTGTGCAATTATTACACAATGAAATAGTAAAATTCACAAAAATCCCCACAGTGGTACTTGGGGAGATGTAGAAGAAGAATCTGTGGAGTTTGTAGAAAACATTCGATTTTATAATTTTATGATTTTTTTTTTAATTATGGTTAGTAACTTTGGTGTGCAATTATACACAATGATACAGTAAAATAACACAAAAATCCACACAGTGGGTACTTGGGGAGATGTAGAACAAGAATCTGGTGGAGTTTTCAGAAAACAGTTTTTTTTTATATTTTTATGATTTAATTCTGTAGGTTAGTGTCGTGACTGTGGTGTGCATTATTACACAATGAAATAGTAAAATAACACAAAAATCCCCACAGTGGTACTTGGGGAGATGTAGAAGAAGAATCTGGTGGAGTTTAAAACATTCGATTTTATATTTTATGATTTTTTTTATAATTATGTAGGTTAGTATTGGTCGTGACTTTGGTGTGCAATTATTACACAATGATACAGTAAAATAACACAAAAATCCACACAGTGGTACTTGGGGAGATGTAGAAGAAGAATCTGGTGGAGTTTGCAGAAAACTATTTGATTTTATATATTATGATTTTTTTTTATAATTCTGTAGGTTAGTATTGGTCGTGACTTTGGTGTGCAATTATTACACAATGAAACAGTAAAATAACACAAAAATCACCACAGTGGTACTTGGGGAGATGTAGAAGAAGAATCTGGTAGAGTTTGCAGAAAACAATTTGATTTCATATTATAATGATTTTTTTTATAATTCTGTAAGTTAGTATTGGTCGTGACTTTGGTGTGCAATTATTACACAATGAAACAGTAAAATAACACAAAAATCACCACAGTGGTACTTGGGGAGATGTAGAAGAAGAATCTGGTGGAGTTTGCAGAAAACTATTTGATTTTATATTATTATGATTTTTTTAAATAATTCTGTAGGTTTGACTTGGTCTTGACTTTGGTGTGCAATATTTACACAATGAAACAGTAAAATAACACAAAAATCACCACAGTGGTACTTGGGGAGATGTAGAAAGAATCTGGTGGAGTTTGCAGAAAACTATTTGATTTTATATTATTATGATTTTTTAAAATAATTCTGTAGGTTTGACTTGGTCGTGACTTTGGTGTGCAATATTTACACAATGAAACAGTAAAATAACACAAAATCACCACAGTGGTACTTGGGGAGATGTAGAAGAAGAATCTGGTGGAGTTTGCAGAAAACTATTTGATTTCATATTATAATGATTTTTTTTATAATTCTGTAAGTTAGTATTGGTCGTGACTTTGGTGTGCAATTATTACACAATGAAACAGTAAAATAACACAAAAATCACCACAGTGGTACTTGGGGAGATGTAGAAGAAGAATCTGGTGGAGTTTGCAGAAAACTATTTGATTTTATATTATTATGATTTTTTTAAATAATTCTGTAGGTTTGACTTGGTCGTGACTTTGGTGTGCAATATTTACACAATGAAACAGTAAAATAACACAAAAATCACCACAGTGGTACTTGGGGAGATGTAGAAGAAGAATCTGGTGAGTTTGCAGAAAACTATTTGATTTATATTATTATGATTTTTTTTTATAATTCTGTAGGTTAGTATTGGTCGTGACTTTGGTGTGCAATTATTACACAATGAAACTGTAAAATAACACAAAAATCAACACAGTGGTACTTGGGGAGATGTAGAAGAAGAATCTGGTGGAGTTTGCAGAAAACAATTAGATTTTATATTATTATGATTTTTTTAATAATTCTGTAAGTTAGCATTGGTCATGACTTTGGTGTGCAATTATTACACAATGAAACAGTAAAATAACACAAAAATCACCACAGTGGTACTTGGGGAGATGTAGAAGAAGAATCTGCTGGAGTTTGTAGAAAACAATTGGATTTCATATTATTATGATATTTTTAATAATTCTGTAGGTTAGTATTGGTCGTGACTTTGGTGTGCAATTATTACACAATGAAACAGTAAAATAACACAAAAATCACCACAGTGGTACTTGGGGAGATGTAGAAGAAGAATCTGGTGGAGTTTGCAAAACTATTTGATTTATATTATTATGATTTTTTTTTAAATAATTCTGTAGGTTTGACTTGGTCTTGACTTTGGTGTGCAATATTTACATAATGAAACAGTAAAATAACACAAAAATCACCACAGTGGTACTTGGGGAGATGTAGAAGAAGAATCTGGTGGAGTTTGCAGAAAACTATTTGATTTTATATTATTATGATTTTTTTAAATAATTCTGTAGGTTTGACTTGGTCGTGACTTTGGTGTGCAATATTACAATGAAACAGTAAAATAACACAAAAATCACCACAGTGGTACTTGGGGAGATGTAGAAGAAGAATCTGGTGGAGTTTGTAGAAAACAATTGGATTTCATATTATTATGATATTTTTAATAATTCTGTAGGTTAGTATTGGTCGTGACTTTGGTGTGCAATTATTACACAATGAAATAGTAAATAACACAAAAATCACCACAGTGGTACTTGGGGAGATGTAGAAGAAGAATCTGGTGGAGTTTGCAGAAAACTATTTGATTTTATATTATTATGATTTTTTTAAATAATTCTGTAGGTTTGACTTGGTCTTGACTTTGGTGTGCAATATTTACATAATGAAACAGTAAAATAACACAAAAATCACCACAGTGGTACTTGGGGAGATGTAGAAGAAGAATCTGGTGGAGTTTGCAGAAAACTATTTGATTTTATATTATTATGATTTTTTTAAATAATTCTGTAGGTTTGACTTGGTCGTGACTTTGGTGTGCAATATTTACACAATGAAACAGTAAAATAACACAAAAATCACCACAGTGGTACTTGGGGGAGATGTAGAAGAAGAATCTGGTGGAGTTTGCAGAAAACAATTTGATTTCATATTATAATGATTTTTTTTATAATTCTGTAAGTTAGTATTGGTCGTGACTTTGGTGTGCAATTATTACACAATGAAACAGTAAAATAACACAAAAAATCACCACAGTGGTACTTGGGGAGATGTAGAAGAAGAATCTGGTGGAGTTTGCAGAAAACAATTTGATTTCATATTTTTATGAAGTTTTCAAATATGTCTGTATAGAAAGACCTTTTTTTTTATTTGGAGTGCAATTATTGAAGAATGAAACAGGTAACAGCATGAAACTTCATATTAAAATCTTCAATTGTGTATAATTTAATTACATTTTTATTGTAATTTGACACTGAACATGATTCTGAACGAAAATAAACTTTCCCACTAAATGATGATTATCTTATAGCAAAATAAATAAAAATTGAACACTCCTATTGCTTGTTAAGCCTGACGTCACATCAAATATGAAAGGCCATAAACCGTTTCCGTATCCAAGTGCTCTGAAAGCATAGGCAAACAATAAAAACATGCGAAAAATAACGTATTCTTCACTGTAAAACCACGATCCTAACCGATCGTTACCGTTAAACCCCGTGTAGACGCGCACTTTATTTTAAAGTGTAGATAGCGTGACCGCACTTATCCGAACCGCAGATGGCGTGACTCCAGTCTCAAATGGCGGGCGTCTCGCGCATGCGCATTGACGAATCCTTAGAGAATACTCTTCTGTAATATATCTGTCTGGAAAATATCAAACTACATATAACTAAAATAATTTGATGTTGGATTGTTCAGGTGCGCTTCTAAAGAAAATAAAAAATTCTACAACGTTTTTTACGTTGTTATAAATACTTGAGTAATTAGTGTAAATGCAACAAACATTACATTTTAGTATTTATTTATCTTAATCAATACATGCACAACATAAATACCGCTTTAGTTTTTACCCAACATTTTCAAGTTCACACATCAACTAACTTGTTTTATGTAGAAAGACTAAAAATAATAAATAATAAAATTTACTACCCCAAAAAAATATTTTTTTCAGTGTACTCAAGCAAAAATGTCACCTACATCTCGGATGGCCTGGGGGTGAGTAAATACATCAAATTGGAGTTTTTGGGTGAACTATACCTTTAACTTTTTATCAAACTCTAGCTATAAAAAGTACAGGTTTATAGTAGCTTAACGTATTTCCTAAATACAGCAGCTATAATGTATGTTCTATATAGAAATATTTTCTCTTTTATATTTATTTATGAATAGTGCAAACAAAAGTGCTACATTTTATTAGATTAAAGTGCAAAATAAGCTTATCGTAATATAAATTTTAACGGGGGCTATGATCAAATCTACCCCGCTATAAAGTTGTATATAAAAGGCTTTATTTTTTTGTTTTGGTTTTATTGTATATTCATTTGATGCATCAGACCAAATTTAGAGAAAAACAATCCAAAAATATGTCTAGATAATGTTTTATGTTAATTAATAGGGTGGATACGTAATAAATTATGAGTTTTCTGTTTAAAAAAAAAACAGAACTAGGCCGGGATTGAAATCTACAAACTAAATGTTAGGTTGCTTTAAATGTTAAATTAAAACTTCCAGTAGGTGGCGGAAGTTATAATTGAAATATTCAACCAATTCCTTCACAACGGCTGACTCACTGAATCAGTATATCTCGTTGAGGCTTTTAAAAGACAGATTAAATTAGTAAGAGAAACACCGTTAAAAGCCATAATGCCCGTTAAAATTATGATACGCACCGTACGACACCAACGGCTTTTGAATCGGCATCACCCGTGTGCCGAATGCTAGCACACAATAACGGTTATAACCCTAACACGAACCATGAAAAATCCACCCACTTTTGTTTCTGTGCTCGCAGTTCTCGCGGGGTTTAAGGAATTCCTTCGGCATTAAAAAGACAAGATAGACGTTTGGAAAAACTCAATGTGGTGGATTCGCAAACATTGTGGTGGAAATGCACATGCAAACCGTGTCGAAACAATCTGATCTGAGCTAAAGGAAGAACAAAAGACAGACAAAAGAGGACATCTAAACTTTAATGTAAACATCGAAACTAAAAAAATGTTCTTTCATCGATGCTACCAAGAAGTTGTTCAAGGAAGAAGGGCTTCAAAACGTGCTTCTCTCCTGCATTTGCAGTGTGCGTACAGTCTGCGCATGCGCAATGCGTTGACGTTACAGTAAAATAATATTTCAAATTTTATTCAAAGTAAAAAACGTCTAGAGATATAAATAATCCTAGAAATAATTTATGTAAAATTCAAGGGTTTGGTTCATTTAAAACGTCATAACTTCAGAAAACGTTCCCAGTCAGATGGCACACGACCTCGCGGAGACGTCTGCTTAAGATCGTTTCATCGTCTGTAGATCGGCTTTGAACGTTGATAAATAAGATGTCTGCCATATCTCTCTGCCAGAGGTCTCTACGACGTCTCCATTCAAGTGAGGCATTGCGAGCCGGCTGGGTAAGACGTCTGCCATATCTCTGCCAGAGGCTCTACGACGTCTCCATTCAAGTGCAGCATATCGCGGCGCGGCCGGGGTGCCGTGCAAGTGAAGACGAAGAGCTTCGTGAACGCATTCGTTTACATTTCTTGTACAATTCTATTGAAAAAGTAATAATTCGCTGCATATGGTCCATTCATTGCCACAGTTTACCTGTCCATTTTTTTAAAAAACATTTAAAAAAGTTTCATTTCTAAAATTAAGATTTTAATAAGGCCATTCCCACAAAGATGACCTTATATTTGTTATTCTTATTGTACACATTGAACACTTAAACAGTGTAAACCATTATAGTGCAGCCTCTGGTTCTTTATCCCATCATGGAAAGATTCATACAACTGCCAGCAGGTGAACGTGACAACAGCAAGAAAAATGCAAATTTCTGAATTATTTTATGTATTTTAATAAGTGTAGCTCATATCATCTCTGTCCCTCATGATTCATAACTAATTCACATTT
>VCII01000796.1:0-42274 GCA_006030095.1 Triplophysa siluroides | reverse complement strand
TATCTTAGGTCTGCTGAATCCGATAAAAGTGTATAAAATAGGTATAGTTAATCATCATTAATTATCCGTATTTGACTGTGATCAAAATTCATAGTTTTCCCCGAAATACACTACATAGCGCATCAGCCTGATAGGCCTGCAGTAGTGCCACAGAGTGTAAACATAGATAGCTCGCAAGCGTCTGTTCTATTCTCGGCATCCCGTAACCTTGTTCTTTATAGCCCTGAACATTAGAGTAAATGCAGTAAGAGGGGGACAAAATCTAACTCTCCTGCTTCGATACCAGTTATATCTACATCCTCAGATTGCAGAACATTGCCGAACCGGACTCCCTCTCTGAGCGGGAGAAATCGCAGTGCGCGCTCCCGACTCAGCAGAGAGAGAGGTGGAAGCCACGGAGGGCAGAGAGAAGCCGGAGCATGTCTCTTCAGCCTCCGTGACGTCCATCTGCGAGCCCCACGAGCGAAGTTTCCGCTCTGCCTTGACAGAAGCGGGACCATCACCACGCGGAGCTCGCACCTGGCCGTGCTTGCAAAATATTGCCATGCGGGAACGGAGCGTACGCTGTGGTAAAAGTCCACAGTGCACACAGTCAGCTCCCTCGAGCGCTGACTGCATGCTCTGCTCCCAGACAGACAACGCAGAGATTATGCGTATCCTTGCTCGTGATAAAACGCGGACAAGGAGGAGCACAAGGTCTGAAATTTTTATCTGACATGTTAGCAAACTGGCTAACCAAACACGCTTCCTTTAAACAACACACTCACGCTTCTTTTAGCTAGACACACACACACAGGCCACTTGCTGAGAAGAAAAGAGCTGAAGTTGACTGTTTCGGATGTCGTTTTATACCTCCTGGTCCATACGTCATTCATGACGTATCGTTTCACTACTGGACGATGTTGACACACGTGCTCAGAGCTGGTCACGCTGAGGCGTTCCCCAAAGCGTTGCTGTGGCGAAAGGGAACTGGCATTTTCAATAAAAATAGTACATGAAGCTTGAAAAGTAACTGTTTTAAGCAACTCTTAATTATATTTCATATGTAGGACTTTCCTATCACCCCTTTAACATACACACAGACCAACACAACTGCATTTCTGAAATATTGTCTAGCCACAGCAATTACCTTTGAAAAACCCTGCCGGGAAACCCGTTCTTCTTCCCCAGAGAGAATTACACATGCTGTGTAGTGGTTCATTATATAAATGTCTCTTATCTCTAGCTGATTTGTAACAGGCCTTCAATTATCTGCAACATTGAATTTGAAGAAAACTAATTATATAGTAAAACATACAATAATGTCCAAACCAACATAACCTGACTAACAAACAGGCTAACCAACCAAATGTTCACTATTTACTGTTATTTTATGAGCTCACAGAATATTCATTACATAATTTGACAACATTTTTGCCCTTTATGGAACTACACAAGTATGAAAATAAAATTCCAACTTTACCTCGCCTACTAGCCAATGGTGTGGCCGAAGTGTACGGAACTCACTGTGGTGGATTATCATAGATTGTCCTTCTGTTTTTGTTGGAGCAACAGAAACTACAATCTCTGTATCTCAACATTTCCACAAGGAAGAGAGCTGTAGGTTATAAATGTAAACCAAACATGACACATTCTGAAACATAAGATATATTAAATAATACATTGCAATGTGTTATCTCTCTATTTGGTTAATACATATTATCCCCCTTGTGTTTCTTTCTGCATGAAGTTTCATTTTAAGTGTAACTGAATTTCCACATTAAGTTGAACAAAAACCCTACTTACTTGATAATGTTGGCAATTTGAATTATCTGATTGCACCTCAGTTTTTTCAGATTGTGGCCCTGCCTTTCCATGCGTTATGTTTCTTTGGTCCTGTGTCATCCTTCATTGCTTCTGTGTCACACTTAGCAACTGAAGAATGAACAATCAACATTGTGGGTAAAAACAGAGCATATCATAGTATTTTTTTTCTTTCTATACATTTTCCCAAAAATGTGGTTCAGGACAAAATGTGGTTTAAAAGACATTTTAAACATAACTTTGTTTAATACTTATTAACAAACGAAGATGTTAGGACGTATCATTTTATGTAATGTAAAAATTTTAAATAATATAATAAACTGTAATATAATATAATACAGTATAACAAAAACAATACATTAATGAATTTATAATATAGAACTACCTTCTTTTTTGGTTTCTTGAAGGGGAATGCCTTTCGAATAGACGTTACATATCTCCCTCTTTTCTTCTGCCGACGTTCTTTCCATTTTTCTAGTTCCACTCGGAAAGACTGTAAAAAGAAATAGGTGTTGGAAGCATTATTTAAAATTTAGAATGGATTTGCAAATACATAATTGGTACATAATATTCAATCCACGAATGAATTGCCTCAAAGTATTGTGACTGTACGCATGCCAATAAATGTGCGATGGACCATGCACGCAAAACATGCATCAAGTGTCAAAAATAAAACAACAGCCACCTGACCAAGGGTCTATCACATGTTTAATGATACTACCTAAAGCAATCTGCAAACCTTTCTTTGAAAAACTCGTTTTGAGTCTTCATATTCTTTAAGCTGAGCAGTGTGAACATGTTGGTATCGAGCCACAAAATCATCCAGTCGGGTGAGTCTGCCAGAGGGGAAACAGATATGTCTCAAATCCCACTGGCTCTTCTCCATAATGCCCTGTGTCTTGTTGTCTTCTGTTATGTTCTGAGAGTGAAACACAGAAGTATTAATATTACAAATTAGAAGTTAAATGCAATTATATCAATATGAAATACTTTCACCTATTGTAAATATTTTACTTACTTGTCTTTGAAGGTTTCTCAGCAAATCATAACGTTTTGTGAACTCCGCATATGCTTGACCTGTGCCATGGCGTCCAAGATCACCTTAATATCAAAATAATGTTATGCGTTATGTGCATAGCCACTTTTTTTTTGAAAGAAGGGTTATGATGTATAATCAAATATGACCAACCTAGCATTATTCCAGTCCACAGTGCAGCATAGGGAAGCAGATACAAATCGATGCGTTTCAAAAGACCTTTGCAAAAGTATGTGTTAGGTTGACCATCCTTCTGAAGGGGAGCATTGGAAATCATTCTTGTGTAATGCTTCGCGAAGTCATTGTTTCCTTTCCTTTTCTAAAGATAACACGTAAATGTTATTAGTGGTTTGTTTTGTGAATTAAAGGTATTTCTGCAATAAATCAAGAACCCTGCCCGAGCTGTACTGGATACCAGTGTCCCCTGCAAAATAAAGTATTTTAAAATATCTAAAAAGTTTGTAATTTTATCTTTTATTTTGTTTGATCTTTTAACTTGTTTAATGTTGTCTTTTGGTGACCTTATAGACTAATTATGTGATGTAACTATATCACATAACAACTGGAATTGTAGTGTTGTTTCAACAAAATTTAAAACATTTTTTGCCCTCCGGCCAAGTAAAATACAATAGATTCTGGTGTGTGGAAGCTTGAAAAGTACGGGGAGAACAAAAAGATGACTTTTTTTCTAGTATGGCTAGTTTTAACATCATGTCTTTGCGGTGTCATGTCATTCTGCTAGTGCTAGTTGAATTGTCATTTATTGCAATTGTAAGCTCAATGTGTTCTTTAATTTAAAAGCACTTTCCAACCGAACTTTATTCAATAAAACGTATATACACCTACATATATTACCATATTCTAGCACTTCACATCTCTCTAGAAATGTAAATTAAAATTTACATTTAATGTTAATGTAAGTGTAAATGTTCTGATACAACTAGGATGGACATTAACCTTTAAGTCCTCTGTGTTACTTTTGGACTTTGCAGTGACATCCACTTTCATTCCAGTTTTCTGCATCCACGACTGCAGATTCTTGAAGTGTTTCTCAACTCTGGCCCCACTGGATGGACTGGAAAAAACAACTGCAGCACTTTGTACCATTTCGTCCAGTTCTGCCACAGTACTTGCAGTTGTGAGGAGATCAAAACAAAAGTGTGCATGGCCAGATTGTAGTATAGGTCCCCTATACGTTCAGAGAAAAATTCCTAAATGTTCTGTGAAGGTCCACTAAATAACGTTGCCACACATATCTGAACGTTCTGGGAATGTGTTCAACACCAGCAGGGCATCCTGAGAATGTTCTCGGAACAAAATATTTCGTAGGGCGTTTGTCGCATATTTCTGTAGATTTAAGTAATCAGCATGCACATTACATCCGTTTGTCAGGGTTTGACGGGGGGAAGAACCCAATTGCAGGCAGAGACACGGAACGGGGTTAAATCGGGTATTTATTTATATAAAACAAGACAAAGTACCCGAAAGACCCTAGGAGCTATGTTGTCTGGGGCTATATAACCCTGGTAGGGTCTCCCAAGGCAAACAGGTCCTAGGCGACGGGTCAGACTAAGAGCGGTTCAAAAATCCCTTATGACGACAAAAAATTTGAGGACCGTGACGTCGCCCGGCATGGCGCAGCCGGGGCCCCACCCTGGAGCCAGGCCTGGGGTTGGGGCGTATGCGAGCGCCTGGTGGTCGGGCCCCCCCATGGGGTCCGGCCGGGCTTAGCCCGAAGGAGCGACGTGGGGCCACCCTCCCGTGGACCCACCACCTGCAGGAGGGACCGTAAGGGGCCGGTACAAAGTGGATCGGGCGGCAGTCGAAGGCGGGGGCCTCGACAACCCGATCCCTGGACGCGGAATCTAGCTCTAGGGACATGGAACGTCACCTCTCTGACGGGGAAGGAGCCTGAGATTGTGCGTGAGGTTCAGAGATTCCGACTAGAGATAGTCGGGATCACCTCTACGCACAGCTTGGGCTCTGGAACCACTCTCCTCGAGGGAGGATGGATTCTTCACCACTCTGGAGTTGCCCATGGTGAAAGGCGGCGGGGGGTGGTGTGGGTTTGCTTATAGCCCCCCAGCTCAGCCGCCATGTGTTGGAGTTTACCCCGGTGAACTAGAGGGTCGCTTCCCTGCGCCTTCGGGTCGGGGATAGGTCTCTCACTGTCGTGTGCGCCTATGGGCCAAATGGCAGTGCAGAGTACCCGGCCTTCTTGGAGACTCTGGGAGGGGTGCTGAAAAGCGCCCCGACTGGGGACTCCGTCATTCTGCTGGGGGACTTCAACGCCCACGTGGGCAACGACAGTGACACCTGGAGGGGCGTGCGTGATTGGGAGGAACGGCCCCCCTGATCTGTACCCGAGTGGTGTTCTGTTATTGGACTTCTGTGCTAGTTACAGCTTGGCCATAACGAACACCATGTTCAAGCATAAGGGTGTCCATCAGTGCACATGGCACCAGGACACCCTTGGCCGGAGGTCGATGATCGACTTTGTGGTTGTTTCATCTGACCTACGGCCGTATGTCTTGGACACTCGGGTGAAGAGAGGGGCGGAGCTGTCAACTGATCACCACCTGGTGGTGAGTTGGATCCGATGGCGGGGGGGGGGAAGCTGGACAGACTCGGCAGACCCAAACGTACTGTGAGGGTCTGTTGGGAACGTTTGGCCGAATCCCCTGTCAGAGAGATCTTTAACTTCCACCTCCGGCAGAGCTTCGACCAGATCCCGAGGGAGTCTGGAGATATTGAGTCCGAGTGGACCATGTTCTCCACCTCCATTGTCAACGCGGCCACTCGGAGCTGTGGCCGCAAGGTCTCCGGTGCCTGTCGAGGCGGCAATCCCGAACCCGGTGGTGGACACCGGAAGTAAGGGATGCCGTCAAGCTGAAGAAAGAGTCCTATCGGGCCTGGCTGGCTTGTGGGACTCCCGAGGCAGCAGACAGGTACCGACAGGCCAAGCAGACTGCAGCCCGGGTGGTTGGGGAGGCAAAAACCCGGGCCTGGGAGGAGTTCGGTGAGGCCATGGAGAAGGACTATCGGTCGGCCCTCGAAGAGATTCTGGCAAACCGTCCGGCGCCTCAGGAGGGAAGCAGTGCCCTACCAACGCTGTTTACAGTGGAGGGGGGCAGCTGTTGACCTCGACCGGGGATATCATCAGGCGGTGGAAGGAATACTTCAAGGATCTCCTCAATCCCGCCGTCACGTCTTCCATTGAGGAAGCAGAGGCTGAGGGCTCGGAGGCGGACTCGTCAATCACCCGGGCTGAAGTCACCGAGGTAGTCAAGAAACTCCTCGGTGGCAGGGCACCGGGGGTGGATGAGATCCGCCCTGAGTACCTCAAGTCTCTGGATGTTGTGGGGCTGTCTTGGGCTGACACGCCTCTGCAGCACCCCGTGGCGGTCGGGGACAGTGCCCTTGGACTGGCAGGGGTGGTGGTCCCTCTTTTTAAGAAGGGGGACCGGAGGGTGTGCTCCAACTATCGGGGATCACACTTCTCAGCCTCCCCGGGAAAGTCTATGCCAGGGTACTGGAGAGGAGAATCCGGCCGATGGTAGAACCTCGGATTCAGGAGGAACAGTGTGGTTTCGTCCCGGTCGTGGAACGCCGGACCAGCTCTATACCCTCTCCAGGGTGCTGGAGGGTTCATGGGAGTTTGTCCATCCAATCCACATGTGTTTTGTGGATTTGGAGAAGGCATTCGACTGTGTCCCTCGCGGCATCTTGTGGAGGGTGCTCCGGGAGTATGGGATTCGGGACCCTTTGCTAAGGGCTATCCGGTCCCTGTACGACCGGAGCAGGAGCTTGGTTCGCATTGCCGGCAGTAAGTCAGACTTGTTTCCGGTGCATGTTGGACTCCGGCAGGGCTGCCCTTTGTCACCGGTTCTGTTCATAATTTTTATGGACAGAATTTCTAGGCGCAGCCAGGGGCCGGAGGGCGTCGGGTTTGGGGACCACACGATTTCATCTCTGCTCTTTGCGGATGATGTCGTCATGCTGGCCCCATCAGACCAGGACCTTCAGCATGCACTGGGATGGTTTGCAGCCGAGTGTGAAGCGGCTGGGATGAGAATCAGCACCTCCAAATCTGAGGCCATGGTTCTCAGTCGGAAAAGGGTGGCTTGCCCACTTCAGGTAGGTGGAGAGTTCCTGCCTCAAGTGGAGGAGTTCAAGTATCTGGGGGTCTTGTTCACGAGTGAGGGAAGGATGGAACGGGAGATTGACAGACGGATCGGTGCAGCTTCTGCAGTAATGCGGTCGCTGTACCGGTCTGTCGTGGTGAAGGAGCTGAGCCGCAAGGCGAAGCTCTCGATTTACCGGTCAATCTACATTCCTACTCTCACCTATGGTCATGAGCTGTGGGTCATGAACGAAAGGACAAGATCCCAGATACAGGCGGCCGAAATGAGCTTCCTCCGCAGGGTGGCTGGGCGATCCCTTAGAGATAGGGTGAGAAGCTCGGTCACTCGGGAGGAGCTCAGAGTAGATCCGCTGCTCCTCCACATCGAGAGGGGCCAGCTGAGGTGGCTCGGGCATCTTTTCCGGATGCCCCCTGGACGCCTTCCCGGGAAGGTGTTCCGGGCATGTCCCACCGGGAGGAGACCCCAGGGAAGACCTAGGACACGCTGGAGGGACTATGTCTCCCGGCTGGCCTGGGAACGCCTCGGTGTCCCCCCGGAAGAGCTGGAGGAAGTGACTAGGGAGAGGGAAGTCTGGGCATCCCAGCTTAGACTGCTGCCCCCGCGACCCGGCCCCGGATAAGCGGAAGAAAATGGATGGATGGATGGATGGAAAAAGCAAACCAAAACCCACGAGGGGGTAAACAAGACAGGATAACAACAAACTGAAACGAGGTACGTAGACTCAGTAAATAAACAAACACTTGAAATACACTAAACTAAACTTACAAGACACGAGGTAATATGAATGGGGAAACATCGATGACTAGGAACAAGGATCAGGATAACTCACAAGACTAGGGGCCTGTTCTTCGTACGTCGCTAACTCTGGATTTAGCTGGATTTGATTGTTGACGATTTGGCATGATCTTGGATTGTTTGGTTCTTGGACGCTCATCCTGGACTTGCTGTCATAGCAACAGGTCCGTAAGCTTGAACCTGCTCAGGAGCAGGCTTACTTCATGTAAACAGGATTAGATTGCGGCTTTATAAGAGGAGGAGATAGGTAAGTCTGTCGCAGCCCTGTCTTGTCCATTTTTACGACAGCAACCTGTTGCGGAAGGTGCAAGAATAATTCGCAGAGCTTTTCGAATTAATCGCGTATTGCGGGATAGACAGGATCCTTTAGCTAGGGGTGGCACGGTACATGAAAAAACACCCGAACCGTTCGGTTCGCTTATGTCGGTTCGGTTCGTGTGCGCGTCGCACGGTTCGACGCATGCGCATTGTAGCCCCGTGCTCAGACAGTTCCGCCCTCAGACAGTTTCGCGCGAACATACATTATAGACAGTAAAAGTGGAGTAAGGAGTGCTGCAGAAATGGCAAGTGGAGGAGATAATGAAGGCTGCCCGGAGTTGGTGGATGCGCCCGCGTCGTTCAAATCCGGTGTGTGGGAACATTTTGGATTTCATGTCACTTACGATGACAACGGAAATAAAACAGTAGATAGAACTGGGACTGTGTGCAAGCATTGTGCAAAATGCATTCAATATGCTAATGGAAACACTTCTAATATGACAGTTCATTTGAGAGAAGACATCACGCCAATGTGTCGATAAGCACAAACAGGAGAGAGCCGGTTAGGAAACAACTTCTACTGTCCGCAGCATTTAAGCAACCTCTCAGTGATAAGTCGGACAGGGCAATAGCCATAACTAAAGCATTGGGGGTGTTTATAGCAAAAGATATGCAACCGTGCAGCGTGATTAAGTGTGAAGGATTTCGTCAGCTGATGAATGTACTCGAGCCGCGGTATAATATTAGCAAGTAGGTCTCGCCTCTTGGCAGAAAATGTGGACAAACTGATATTCTTGCAGAAGAATATGAAAATTAAGTGAACAGAGGAGTGTTTTTTTATGCAACATTTTAAAGCAATTTTGATAGCCAGCATTTTTATTTTTAATATTTAAATATATACAGTGGCAGTATCAAAATCTCACCTAGCTTTTACTCATAGATGGTCCCAATAATGTGCTTAAGTCAAATTCAATTAGTGCATGATTACATTACAAAAATGTTAATACTTTATCCTAAATTGTGGATAAATAAGCTAATAAGCTATATATCATATGCTGAAGGAAATTTCTGGAGTGTTAAAGATTAAAAGGAAAAATAACAACAAGAACCGTACAGAACCGAAAACCGTGACCCTAAATCCGTGATACGAACCGAACTGTGGGTTTTGTGAACCGTGCCACCCCTACCTTTAGCGCAGCGCGATAGCGTCATTGTTGAGAGATACCGTTTTTCTCGTGAGGGTGTTATTTACATCATTCATTTGTTGGAACCACACATTACGTGTTCAACACGGAGGAGCCGGGCTTTAACAACAGCACAGACTGTGTGCATTGGCCTGAGATTCTTTGCGAGTGGCACGTTCCTTTACACTATTGGAGATGCAGAGAACTTGGTGAAAAGTGCTGTCTGTCGTGCCATTCGCAAAGTTTACCTGGCGCTCAAGCAGTTTTTAGGGATTTTTGTGGTATTTCCAAGCCACTTAAGACCACAGGTTGTAAAGCAGGATTTTTTTGCTATTGCAGGTACATTTATAATTGTTAATGACATGCAATCATGACCATACCAATAAGTATGACTAACGGTATGTGTCCTTCAGGCTTCCCTAACGTGATTGGTGCCATAGACTGCACACACGTCCCCATCAAGGCCCCAATGAGGGGGATTTTGTGAACCGAAGGGGTTCAGTGTAAATGTGCAGGTAAATTACGATTACCATTTATAATATTCCTGATTAGTAATATATTACTTGAAAAAAAAGTAATGAAATCAAAAAGTATGCAGTTGACTGACTAAAATCTCTTAGATGGTGTGTGACTCTATGTTCCATATCACCAATGTGGAAGCAAAATGGCCAGGATCAGTGCATGACTCAAGAATTTTCAGAGGGTCACATTTATGCACATTATTTGAAAGTGGTAAGGGAACATACATTTCAAGCTCACAGTATTATACACAGTATTATGCTGAGCCTAACAGAACTGCATTTTTCCATTATACAGGGGATTTTGACGGGATCCTGCTTGGAGACAGGGGCTATGCCTGCAGGCAGTATTTTATGATGCCCTTCCCTGAGCCAAACCCTGGACCTCAAACCCGTTACAATGCAGCTCTAGCCAGGATAAGGGCACGCATTGAAATGACCTTTGGGCAACTAAAGGGAAGATTTCAGTGTCTGAAAAGTCTGAGGGTTGCACCTGACAGGGTCTGTGACATAATTGTTGCATGTGCCCATTGCATAACATTGCCACCATCAGAAAGAAAAGACCCCTGTGGTGGGGATGCAGCCTGATGATGACCTCCAGCCAGTGCACTTGGACCAACCTAGTGGCAGAGCTGCACGGGACAGAATTGTGGAACACCATTTTTGAATATAATAAAAGACAAATATGCTTAGTTCCTTGAGTTTTATTGAAAATATTCTTTATAAAGAAAAGCCAGCAAGTCATCTTTTGCCTGCAATAAGAGATAGTTATGTTAAGTCAGAAATACTACTATGTGTGAAATAGTGTATTAGCACTTACTCTGAAGGTCCTTTTGAAGCAACTCTATCTCCAGTGCAATTTTTCTCTTTTTCAAGTTGTCGAGTTCTATTTCTCCTCTTAATTTCCCTTTTTTCAACTCAAAATACTAAATTTTCTGTTTAAGATGCCGTTTATATAGGGTACGGATGTCACCCTGTGTAATTTCGTGAAAAAAAGGGTCAAAACATGCCTCATGCAACAAAAGTAAAGTACAACACTGCCCCACCTCTGTATCAGCAGTTTTGTGCAGACTGTTCTGGAAGCCTTTCTGTAGGCCTTTCTCTAGGTGTGGACTCCTGCAACTCATGTTGCAGACAGAAAGAATAGGTACACAAGTATATACAAATTAGGGTAAAGTTATTTATGCACTTACAGGTTCTTCCTCCAAAGGACAATCTGAGAGGGTTTCTTCACTGTCCTGTGCAATGGAAATAAATGGGTATTACAAAGTGTTGCACTCTTTCCTTGTGATGTAAAAGTTAGAAAAACACAACTTACTGCATATGCTTCAGCCACCACTTGCTTGGGAACAGGTAAAAGTGTTGGTGTATTATCTAAAACTGCACAAAAGAGGGGGGACATAATGTCATTACAATTAACTACACTGTAAACAAAATTGTGATTATAACTCATGGCAACATATTTTATATGAACTAAAAGTTTAGAAGTTTTCACTTTCACAAACATTTCAAATGACTGTACCAGCCATTTGGATTATACTTCATTTAATGCAGCAACAAACCATTTTACAGTGTACTAAGAGAATTGAAAGCTCATTTACCTACCAGTAATGAAGGTGTGGCTGCTACTGGTCCCTGGCTTTGGGTCTAAGGAAGAGCTGCCCCCAGGGATGCCCTCCACAATGGGTCGGTTTGAATTCCACCCAAGGGCCAGCTCTTCTGCGGGGGTGCAGAACCACCACCTGTTTTTTTTCTTTTAGCCGTTATAGACAAACACATCATTTAACAGTGGCTTTTAAAAAGAGGAAAAAAGAAGGTTTTAAAATAAGGACTGTATAAGAAGTAAAGGCTACCATTTTGTAGAATATTTTTGTACTTCACTTTTACTTGTTCCCATGTTCTAGTGGGTCCCGTGGTGGCTCTGACATAAAAGAACAAAGTTTATGAAAAAAAAAAAAGATGCACAAATACATACAGTAGAAAGTGATAGAAACATCTAACATGGACACCACTTATGCATTTAATTTGTCTGCTACTTTTTGCCAGCCCCTCTCCTAGCTTTTGCAGACTTTGAGGTGTGGTGTTTTAATTAAACTTTCAAATTCGGCATAACCTTCCATTAAAACCTCTTGTTCTGCTTGGGAGAAAAACTGGGTGCGTTCTTTAGCCATGCTGAACAGCCAATAACAGCGTTGCTGATCATTGTTTCTACTATCGATACATATCCCCGTTTAAACTAGTGCAAGAACGCGCAATTATCTCAGATAACTCAATCCAGCGATACTAATCATAAGCGGCAGGTGTGTTCCAAGAACCCAATTAGCCGGATCATGATTAGCACGACGATATCATCTTGGATGTGCCATTTGATCTCGGCTGTAATAAGCGGCGTACGAAGAACGGGCCCTAGGTTCTGGAACACAGTACAATTCACGAGCACAAGACAATGAACATGAGGATGATTTAAAGGGTAACAAACACAGGATGATTAACAAGAGGCAGGTGTGGGTAATGAAACAATAACGGGAAGGCTAACGAGACAAAAGGGCGGGAACACAGACGAGACCCGAGAAAGCACATGGTAAGCCAATATATCAACAAAACCATGTCTTTCTCACACAAAACCAAAGGCTATGTCAAGGCTCCGCCCCAAGACCAAGAATAGACAAGACAAGATGGCGGAACCCCGACACCGTTTTCACAATTTCACATTTTTGTAGTTTATGCAGTCACAAAACAAGAACATTTTCTAAACTCTGTGTTTTCAGGCCCTCAGAATGCCTTTGTCACATAAATGAATGACCAACATGCATAGTGTTCATTGTTTAGCTGAATACAGTGTTGTTTAAATGACCCTTAAAAAATAAACATGACATTAAAGTACAATAGGGCTGCAACGATTAGTCGACATTATCGACAACGTCGACAATAAAAAATTGTCGACAAATAATTGTGTTGTCGAGTAGTCGTTTGATTTCACATGATTTGATTTGAGGTCCCGCAGTTTGACCTGTGGGGCGCTGTAGCGCGACTACCCTTCAAGAGGCAACGCATTTACGCAATAGAAGAATATGCCGCTTGCCAATGCTAGCTGACCTAGCAGAGCGCTCTGTTACGATTGCCATCGAGAGATTTTTGCATCTTACGTCTATTTCACCTAGCATATAAACACATTAACTCACCTTCTGTCGGTTTATTGAAACGCAAGTGTGTAATGTGACAGGGGTGCATCCTTACTGTGAATTTAAAATGCATCCAGAGTCACAGAGCGAACGTTTTGCAGTGAGGGAGGAGGGAAATATACCGCAAACACTTTCTTGACCCCCCAAAAAATGTTCTATTCAAATGTTCTATTTATTCATTTAAAATGCTCCATGTGTAGGCCTACCTGCATAAACGTCCCGGCTGAATAAACAATAAAACCCTGTCCAAAATTATCATAGAAAATGTTGTGGATTATGGTAAATGAATTGGTTTTAATGGAAACTATAATGGTCTAATGTCTAATGGTACGTGATGAATTCTAATAGTGGGAGTAAGGCCCAAAAAACACTCCAAAAAATGAGTTTTAATGATTCAAGTTTATGGTTTGTAAATTATAATATTTCAATGGAAACCATTAGAATTTTTTCATGGGTTCTATTGGGTTTCTATAGTTTATTCCAGCTGGGGTATAAAAGCCTATATTTATCTTAAATAAATTATGTAATTGATCAGTCTTTAGAATAATTAGTTATTATTAAATATGACTATTTTTAAAATCTTTAGTAAATGCAGTTGTGTTGGCTATAAATAATTTGTATAATTTTAACGTTTAATGGTATGTTGATGTACTGACTTGGTTCCCTGTATATGTTTTTTTATATGTATATGTATATGTCATCATTAGTTGAGATTTTCCTTAATAATTTTTTTTAGCAGACACTTCTGTCGAAAGCGACTGACAGTGCATTCAAGCTATACATTTTTAATCATTATGTACTCCAAGAACCTACTTTATATATTCAAATAAATTGATATTGAATCAAACAGAATTTAGGAAAAAAAATTAAAGTTTAGAAATCAAACAGCTGAAATAATGTCTTTGTTTTATTTATTAGTTAAAATAGGTCAAACTCAACATTTCAATGAATTGCAAAAACTGAATAATCAACCAAAACCTCCCGATTAATCTGAGAAAATAATCAATGATTAGTCGAATAATCGTTCTAATAATCGTTAAATTAGTCGATTATCAAAATAATCGTTTGTTGCAGCCCTAAAGTACAATAAACATTTTATTTAGTAAGTAAAATATTATTAACATTTCTTGAATGATCAAACCAGGATAGAATGTTAGAGCTGTTTTACCTAAACACAGCTTGCACTGACATTTAAAGTACATTAGTGTCATAGTTTTGTCCCAAAATGCACACAAGCGATGTTTTCCCAAAGGCATGTTTGTAAAAACTACTTCAATGTCCTAATTTAACGAAGGCCAGGGGCCGTTCTTCGTACATCGCTTACTACATCCAAGATCAAATGAAACATCCAAGATTATCTAATCCCGCAAATCATGATCTGGATAATTCGGTTTTTCGAACGCACCACCATTGTGTACGATTAGAATATCTGGATTAAATTGTCTGAGATAAATGCTCGCTCACTCGCTGTTTGGAATGGCAGCATGTATCGATAGAAGAACTCGTGATCAGCAACACTGCTATTGGCTGGTTGTTGCGTCAAAAGACGTATTCACGTCCGTTTTTTCCCAACTACTTGAAGATTATGACAAATTTTAAAACCTAGCTAGGAACACTTAAAACGATGCACAGACAGATTACTTTCAGAGATATTTATAACATTTTAAAGCAGTTTTAAACTGAAGTTGGATCTTTTGAAAAATTAACTTTTAATTATTTGTTTTATTAAATTCTCTTTTTTAGTGTTTTTTGCAATGAGATGGTGTTTTACCCCACAAAATAAAGTGTTTTATACCCATCAGTGTTCACTACATAGGATACTGAGGAAAGTGTGATGACTTTCCATCTCAATAACATTTCTTAAACTGGATAAACTCAGAAGCAGTTGCAGGAGTCAGCATCACCTAAAAAGCATTAATCTGCTGAAATGTGGTACAGAGATGAGGAATATATGATTTTATTGTGCTATGTTATTGCCTTTAATGTATTGTGAATTATTGATTTCTCTCCACAAAAGACACAAGAGGTGGTGGTGGTTGCTTCAGAGGTGGTGATACTGTAGGTGCACATTAGGTCACACACCATCTAAAAGATTTAACCAGTCAGCTTCCTTATCCATTCAATTCCATTTTGTTTAAAATGATTACTAATAAATATAAAAATTATTATTTCCTGCAAATATTATTTATTTTCAGAAAATAATCTGAGGACTCAGAGGCCTATTATGTAGTCTATGACATTTGTCAAGACTGAAAGACACATACAATGCTCATTGACATGATCATGACTGCATAATCTTTAGTTCCCTTATATAATATTTATTGGTAAAAACAGTGTTACAAACTGGGGTCTTAAGAGACGGAAATACCACAAATTTGCAAATGACAGGACAGGCTGCATTAATATATATATTGAATATATACATATAAACTGTCTGTGCTTTTATATATATTTAATATGGAGGTCCAACAAATTAATATGGCAAATATCTCCTTTTTACAAAAAAGACTATTTATTTTTTCATTCATTTATTTCGGTCCTCACCCAAGAAAATAAAAAAAATTCTCTATATATTATATTACAATAAATATTGTTCTAAAAGCTAAACATCGCATTAATTACATGTTAACATCGCAAAGCACTTTTTTTTAATCCTTTATCAAATCCAGCTAACTGAGTTAGCGAGGTACGAAGAACGGGCCCCTGTTCTTGGTTTAATCTAATCCTTGTCCAGGAAACCATGTCAATATAATATACTTATTTATTCATTATCAAGCACTTTTATTCCAAGCGACTTTTATCAATAAAATCAAGAGCCCAACTATACATATCTAGGTTTATCAGAAGAAGAATTGTAGCAAGGAAAGTCTGCATGCAATTAAAAATGCCAATTCACATTAATTTACACACTTTACCAGTATTCATAATTTTTATCTGTGCACATTATTAGTTTTTTTTAATTAATTTGTATTAATCTTTATTCAAAAACGTTAACCTCCCACCCCCTTGAAACAACCTCTATTCACTTCTGGCCACGAGGAATGGCAGGAGTCGCGGGGCTGCAATGTCTGACAGATTGCAAACTAGATTACAAATCTGACTCCATTTTGTTGGCATCACCCAACTTTTAGAGATCCAATCCATACTCGATAAATGAAATCAAGCCTCGCCCATATTTTTTTCTCATTTCAGAAGTTGTTTCACTTGGATATGCTTCACTATATGGAAGAAAAAAATCACTACTTCTGTTTCATGCCGAATTTAAAGCGTAATAATGAATTAAAGGAGCAGTATGGGACATTGACATCTAGTGATTGAGTAGTCCAAATTCAAAATATTGGCAAGGGTTCTTCCCTGCTCCTCATTTCGAGGCAAATTGAGCTTCCAACGCATGAAGAAATCTCAGAGGCAGGGTTCCAGGTCTCAAGAATTCAATCTTTATTTGTTCGAACAAGCAAAGTGAGATGTGACATCTGAAGTGATCTAACAAATACACAACTGAATCCAATATTTTATACAGTGATCTTAAGTTGTTTTTACATTTTTCACTAATCAGAAATCACATGATATCATTATTTGCATTAATCCTTCCCCTTATCATCTGCTACAATAATATTTTAGTCCTGCCCTATCCTCTTTACATTTTGCCACGATTATATCTCATTGTTTGTTCATTTAAATTTAATTGTGGCAAGCGCCTCCAAGAATTTATTTACTTTTACTTATCGCAATTAACATGATGTATCCTGCACATCCAGTTTTGATAATTTAACTATTGGATTCACATGATACATCCTGTACATACACAGCAAAACCTCCAGTGTTAAATAGTTTGTATTAATAAAGATTAAATGTTTTGTATTAATAAAGGTTAAACGTTTTGTATTAATAATCTATTAAACGTACCTTATAATTGATAACATGTTTTGTATTAAACCATAAAATCTATATTGATTATATATGTTTAATTATGTTTGGTTATACCTTTTACCTTAAAAACTACTATACTCCTCCTCCTCAGATTCAATGCTCACAGGAGTTGTCAGATACTTACAGGAGTGTAATCGAAAGCATCGAGTCCTACACCGTAAGTTTATCTGCTAATGTATAAGTTTGCAATGGTTTTGTTGTTTGAAAATATGACACAATCGGCAGATCATTTCAGAGGTTGCATACTCTGGAGTTCAAATTTATGGGCCCAATTGCTGTCTTTTTTAAATAACCGTGATACAATTCGATTGCTCCAATAGTATTGGGCATATTCTCCAAAAGAAAAAAGCTGCGCTTGGCCTGGGCAATCTGGTTGTCCTTTGGAAAAGAAACAAATTCATTGACCAGGCTGGCCAGTGCGATTGACACATCTCTCACCACATCACACACAGCTGATTTCACCACTCCCATATAGTCACCAACAACTTGATAGAAAGTCCCACATGCATAAAATCGGAGAGCAATGAGGATCTGGTCTTCCACAGACAGACCGTGACTCCTTTGGGTTCTGTGTTGAAGTTTTGGCCTGAGAAGGTTCACAAGGTACTCTGTATCAGCCTTCCCAAAGCGAAACCGGACATACAGCTCCTCAGTGGTGTGTAGTTGGTCTTTTCAAACACACCTATTCCAACTGATTAGTTTTGGCTTGTGTTAAATTGAGGCAATTGGACCCAAGGCCTATAATTGATGAACAATGCACTATAGTAAAGCAACGGAACCATGGACTCAAGAAGCTGTAACTTCACTGCTGCTGAAACCAATGCACTACTAGAGGGTGTTCGGTGCCATTATGGAACAATAGTGGGAAGTTTTAATTCTGCTAAGGATACCAACAAAAAGAAAAATGATGTTTGGATTTTAATCACAGAAAATGTGAATGCCATAGGGTCTGGCCAGAGGAGGACCACAGACCAAATCAAATGGCGGTGGAAGAATCTTAAGGCCATGGCAACAAAGGACCATGCTGAAGCCAAAAGCCCACAAACAGGCAACAAGCCATTTAAGAGGGGAGATTACACAGATGTGGTCCTCGACATCATTGGAGGTGAGAAGTCGCAAGCTCTCCATGGTATTCAAGGTGTTGTAGGGGATGGCGAGCCTTGGATTGAGGAGGAGGAGGAGAATCTGCCAGTTCCTCCTGAGGCTGATCCAGAGAGCGTATTTATATTGAATCTCAGCTCTGTTCCTGAGGAAGAAGCTGGATCCTCATTGGTTGAGCCAGTGGTAGTTGCCACAGGATCTCAGAGGAAAGGCTTTAAGTGCCCTTCATCAAACAAAGATGATGATTACAAGGCACTTCTGCAAAAAGAGACTGAAAGGGCAGAAGCACAGCTTCGTCTGGCCGAGGAACAACTGACTCTGACCAAACTGCAGCAAACCAAGGCCAGACTTGAGATCCGCCTCCTAAAGGCTACGCTCAGACAAGGTGGTCTCTCCACATCAGATGAGGAAGTCTGAAATTATTGTGGAGTATTTGACTTGTTATAAATATCCTCAATGTACAGTGTTTGTGTTGTAGGTCTCAGATAAGCGGACTGCTGGAAGAGGATGGGGTGGGGTTTTTCTTGTTTTTAGTTTTTTTTAAATGTGTGTGTTTTCATTTCAAATAAAAATAAATGTATATTGACCCCATACTGGCTATTCTACTTGTTGCTCTTTACATATCTATAGTTCTACATTGTGATTTCCTATCCTGTTTGAGCACTGGTTATCCAGCACTGGTTATCCAGATTTGGTGATCCTGAAAAGTTCCTATCCGGATCAGATTGATCCGATCCGATGTTGCTTTAAAAAACTGGCTCCAAAAGTAAATTGGATTACGTGATCACGGATCGCAAAAAAAGGATTACTAAATCCGGATCAATTTTATCCGGATTAAACCTTTTGAAAAACCGGGCCCTGAAGATAAAAAGACATTTAATCTCTCAAGATTTTATTAAACAACTCTACAAACAGCATTACCAGCTGAATTTACTACTAACCAGATTATTCCTGTCAGACGTCCACAGAAGTTATTATTGAGAGTTAATATTTATGTTTCATTGGTTACAAAATGCTGTCACCGTCATGGTGGTCTGTGTTTGCTTTTGTTGTACTCTTACCACAAATGATCAAGCCCCCCTCGGGGGACGGACGCAGGCTCCGGCCTCTGGCGGACGGCGGCAACTCCCCCGCTCCCGCTCGGACGAAAGCCACCCCACCTCGACCCAGGGGCGCGGCAGCAAAGGTCGCCGTCGCACCGAAGCTTTGCCGGTGGCCACACTGTGCACTTCCATTTCCCCAGAGCCTCTGTCCGCGCTGCCCGAACTCTCCGGCACCGCGAGGCCACTCGGCGGCGAGGACTCTCCGACAGCATGTCTCTCCTTCCTCCCGGGTTTCGGCACCAATGTAGAAAGTTCAATAAAAGGAAAGGAAGGAGGCGGGAACCGGCAAACATTTAAACATTTAATCACAAAATAAACAACGCAAATAAACAGCCGGCAGCCCCTCACGGACGACTGCCGGCGAATAACACAATACATAAACATATAAAACAACTTAACATAAGTTCGGGCCCGGTCCTCTCTCCTCGACGGTCCGGTCGCTCGTTCCTTTTATATGCTCCCAATCTCCTACGTGATTCGAGCCCGGTGTGCGCACAGCTGGCGCTCTTTAACAATTACTCACCGGTCTCGAACCACGGTCTCGCCCCGCCTACTCCACTACAATGACATCAGTACTTTTATCAATTTGAGGCTGAATCTGATCTGGAAAATGCAAATGATCAAGCCTATACATCAACTTTGACCGCGCAACTTGAGCAGGATGTAATGGATTGGTAAGGTTTTTAAAAAATATATCATGTAAAATAGTTAAAAACTATAGTTAACTGTGTGTGACGGAAATGTAACGCCTCTTACCATATTCAGAACATCGTGTTTCCAAGCAATTGTACTGACAGGTGATAAAATGTCATCGGTACTTTCCTTATTAGATTAGATTAGATTAAACTTTATTGTCATTACACATATACAAGTACAGTGTAACAAAATGTAGTTTAGGTCTAACCAGAAGTGCAATTAGCAAGTGCAGGATATACAGTTTGAATAAATACAGAATACAATATTAGGGAAATACTATACAAATGTTCTATGACAATATGACAGTCGGTATGTACTATGGACAATATATACAGAAGGATATATACTGTGAACATTAATGTACAGGTGGTTATGAACAGATAACAATTTAGACTATACAATAGTGCAAGTGACTTAAGTGTGAATTAATTACAGACATTAGATATTAAAGTTACAGTGCAGTAGATGAGTTAATGAAGTTATTAGGGTTACAGTGCAGTAGATGAGTTAATGCAGTTATTAAGGTTACAGTGCGGTAGATGAGTTAATGCAGTTATTGAAGTTATGGTGCAATAGATGATTAGATGCAGTTAGAGTTACAGTGCAGTAGATGAGTTAGTGCAGTGAGTTACAGTGCAGTAGATGAGGTAATGCAGTTATGAGAGTAGTCCATTAGTGCAAATGAGCATTCAGTATAATATTCCTTGTGTGCAAGTGAGCAGTATAGAGTGCAAATGATGTTGTGTGTGTGTAAACAGTCCGGTAGAGCAGATACATGAAGTACTGGTGTGTACAGTTCAGTCATGCATGGCAGCCCTGTAGTGCAATGTAAACAATGTAATAGCAGCATTAAGTTAAAGATATGAGGGGTAGTGAAATCAGTGGGGGGCAGAGTTCAATAATGAAACAGCTCTGTGAAAAAAGCTGTTTCCTAGTCTGCTGGTTCTTGTCCGGAGGCACCTGAAGCGCCTACCGGAAGGCAGGAGAGTAAACAGTCTATGAGCGGGGTAAGAGGAGTCCTTGAGAATGCTGCGAGCTCGACGCAGACAGCGTTTCTTCTGGATGTCCTCAATGGAAGAGAGTGTAGTCCCTGTGATGCGCTGGGCTGTTTTCACCACCCGCTGCAGTGCCTTGCGCTCAGCAACAGAACAGTTCCCGTACCAGACTGTGACACAGTTGGTTAGGATGCTCTCTATCGTGCAGCGATAGAAGTTCACCAGGATAGTTGAAGACAGTTGGTTCTTCTTCAGTCTCCTCAGAAAGAAGAGACGCTGGTGAGCCTTCTTGACCAGGCATGAGGTGTTGGTGGTCCAGGACAGGTTCTCCGAAATATGGGTCCCCAGGAACTTAAAACTGGAAACACGTTCAACAGCCATCCCATTAATGTGGATGGGGCTGTGTGTGCCTCCTTTCGCCTTCCTGAAGTCCACGATGATCTCCTTTGTCTTGGCGGTGTTAAGGAGCAGGTTGTTGTTTGAGCACCATGTGGCCAGGTGCCGGACCTCCTCTCTGTAAGCAGTCTCATCGTTGTTGCTGATGAGACCAATCACTGTTGTATCGTCTGCGAACTTGATGAAGGAGTTAGATCCATTCATAGGCCTGCAGTCGAGTGTGAAAAGGGAGTAGAGAAAGGGGCTCAGTACGCAGCCCTGTGGTACACCAGTGTTGAGGGTGATTGTGGTGGAGCAGATGTTGCCTAACCTAACAAGCTGAGGCCTGTTCGTCAAGAAATCCATAATCCAGTTGCAGGTTGAGTTGTTAATGCCTAGGTTTCCAAGTTTGATGATTAGCTTGGAAGGGATGACGGTATTGAATGCAGAGCTGAAGTCTACAAACAGCATGCGTGCATAAGTGTCCTTATTGTCCAGATGTGTGAGCACGGAGTGCAGCGCCATAGACACCGCATCGTCTGTGCTCCTATTGCTACGGTAGGCAAATTGGTATGGGTCCAGTGTGGATGGTAGAGAGTATTTTAGGTGTGACAGGACCAGCCGCTCGAAGCACTTCATAACAATGGGTGTGAGTGCTACAGGGCGGTAGTCATTCAGGCATGTCGGGCTGGAATTTTTGGGAATGGGCACAATGGAGGTGGATTTGAAACACGCTGGAACCACTGCTTGGGCGAGGGACAGGTTGAAGATGTCCGTGAAGACCCCAGCGAGCTGCTCCGCACATGCCCTGAGTACGCGACCAGGGATGCCATCTGGGCCAGCAGCTTTGCGCGCGTTTATCCGGCTTAGTGCAGTGAAAACATCTTTGGAATTTAGTGTGATGATTGGGTGGTCAGTAGAAGGTGTGAGCCTGGTGGCGGGTTCCTTATTGTCTCTCTCAAAGCGTGCATAGAAGTCATTAAGCTCACTCAGGAAGGCGGCATCTGTGGTTATGGGGATGGAGTGGTTGGGTTTATAGTCACTTATGGCCTGGATGCCCTGCCACATGCGTCAAGGGTCAGAATTGGAAAAATGCTCCTCTAGCTTCAACTTGTAGCAGTGCTTGGCCTTTCTGATGCCCCTCTTCAGATTTGCCCTGGAAGTACTGTAGGCCTGTGCGTCACCAGATCTGAAGGCAGTGTTGCGTGCTTTCAACAGGAGGCGACTTCCTTGTTCATCCATGGCTTCTGATTGGGGTATATGGTGATCTGCTTCTGAGTTGTGACACTATCAATGGTGGTATTGATGTAGTCCAATACAGAGGAGGTGTAGCTGTCTATGTCCGTGTGAGAGCCACTGGTTGCCTGAGTACTCCAGTCTGTGTGTAGAAACCTTTCCTGGAGTGTGAAGTCTGCCCCGCAGCACACCTTGATGGTCTTCACTGATGGACACGATTAATGAGAGGTGAGTACTTGGGGGTTGATCAGATTGACCCAGGGGGGGAGGGGGGTCGCGGCGTAAGCTTCAGACATGTGTAGACATGATCCAAACTCTTGTGTGGCAGGAAACATGCTGGTGAAATTTAGGGAGCACTGTCTTTAAGTTAGAGTGATTAAAATCTCCCGCAACAATAAATGCAGCCTCCGGGTGAGCAGTCTGTTGTTTACTGATGGCTGCATGAAGTTCTTTCATAGCCGATGCATCAACGATCAATTCAAGCCGCCAGCATGACCAGGATGTAATGGATTAGTAAGGCCTGACTGTTATACCTTTATATACAACTGTAAGGGATCTACCAGTGTTACGCCACGTCTCGATGAGACTCAACAAAGACAATAAACCCCATTATAAATACAACATTGGTTGCCTCTAGTTGGAACATAATTACTGATTATTAGGACTTATGTTGTCTTTTTTCATGTCTGCATTTGCAGATCACACAAAGAAACAGCATGCGCTACAAACTCATGTTAGTCCTGAAGCGCCAGACTGTCCTTGCGAAGTTGTAATGGTTGGAAATGCCCCATTTTTTAACAAAAGCTTTCGTGCACAGCCGGCCTTAATCTCTCCCAGGTTCATTAAGCAATTATATGTGAAATGGGCTGCACACATATTCGGTCTTTTTCTGGAACAGTTGTAAATAGAATGTAACCATTCATTTTTAGTCGTCTCATCTTTTGGCATGGCAAACAAAGAGTCTTTCGTTTCGTAACGAAACACACAGCGTCTCCAAGACATGGCTGCGGCGGCGATGATAAAATGATATTTACAAGTACACCCACCTTACTTGTGTATAGATTTGGGCGGTCTTAGTCAAGTCATACCACGAAAGGACGTACATTCGTGGGGGTGTGGTTACATGAGGCGTTTCAGGCAGATCTGGTTGAGCATTTGCTTTTAGATAGAATGCATCTTTTGTTCCGACACTTTAAATTTAGCAATTTTTACGTGTCTAACATGCATGGGCAACTTGTAACACACCAAAGACACAGAAAAACACATATTCGCACCATATGACCCCTTTAAGGTGTGATAATGCACATTTTCTTCCAGTTCTCTGTAAACTACGGTATTCATTTTTTTATAATAGGTTATCTTGATATGGCGGTTCTCAACGCGTGGAGCAATGGGAGTTTTCTCCGGTGGGCAGCTGCTTAAATATTTTAAGCGGCCCTAACACACGTGGTTTCTCCCATCAGTGGGGGAGTGTGTCAAGCACAGAAATACTACGTAATACGCCAAACTCGTTTTGACAAGTGAAGCATGAGAAGACGATACGTTTAACATTGTAAAGAAGTCAGAATGCATGACACATCGTTGCAGCACCCCTTTAAGTTGATATATGGGCACAGTCCAAGAACACACAAAATGGTGGTGGCACAGTTGGTCTAATTGACTTTGAAATTTACACAACAAAAGGTTGTGTATTGACACGAACGTTGGTATGTATCATCATTGGCACATCTTTCCCTCCTCATCAAAATGTCGTGACAGTGCCACTTATTGGTCAACAGTTACAAGCAATTTTATAGTATTTTAAGTGCTTCTAGCTATGGCTTTAAACTGCTTTTGAGTTACTTTTCAAAAGCTCATCATCAGAAATGTCCGCATACATTTCCTTTTTGGCCCTTGAAGGGCTGGACCTAGTCTCGAATGGCCAGACCTAACTTATTGCCGCTTTCTTTGGAAAGGCCCGACCAAGAGGCCATATGACTGACAGGTTAAGCAACCAATCACGTTTCGTTTTATGCTGCGTCATGTTTAGAGGCGTGGAAATGTCCCCGCAGTTACGGACCGGTGTACATTCATGAACGTGTCAAAAGTTAACAGAAACAACAATAATTTATAAGTTTATGCCATGAACGTCGCATACTTTTAAGAATTGAACGTTTAGTCGATCGTGATGAATTCTTATAGCAACTGTCGTATACAACGACATCGTTGTGGTTTTAGATCGTTAAAGAACGCGACACGCATGTCTCCCGGAAATCCTTTGAAATTCAGAGGACTACTTCAAAGTGTTTCCAGAAAAGTGTGCCATATGCATTAGACGTTCAGCCAACGGATCGGATCGTTGGTGTGACGTCTGAGGCTGAGACTAGGCTGGACCCTGCAATTGCTGTTTGCAGCTATATTTCAAATTGTGTTTGATAATATAGCTGGAATCGGATGAGGGTGAGTAATTATGGCTTCAATTTATTTTTGTGTCAACTTATTCCCTTAAATTAGTGTTTTTACACTTTGAGAAATCAATATTGAGATGTGTTGGTTTTATTTCTTACCATCATAACAAATAAAGGAATATAGATTACAACACACTCGTCTCTTCCATTGCTGTTGTCTGGTTGCCCAGCATTCCAGTTTTTAAATGTAATTTCCTCATCACGATAAGACCATATAGAGTCCAATATAGGTCATTGAAGTCAAGTAAATGTTTTTTTGTAGATGTGTCCAGTCTTCATTGCTTTGAACTGTTGCCAAATCAATGTGATTCTGTCTGCTGTAAGCTTGTGCTTCATCGCAAGTCTTCTTTTCCTTGATCAGAACATACTGATGCGAGATGCTCTGGGTGAAGTGGATGAGTTCTGTTAGGAGGAAAGTGTTGAGTGTACACTGTAAAAAAGGCCTTGTAAAAACCTGTTGTCAGAAAATGTCCTTAAACATACTGAAAAACACATTAAAAATTATTTGGGAAATAAACAGTGAAATTCCATAGTTTTTATAACTCCACAAACACTATCAGCACCTTCAGTTTCAGACACCACTGTCACTTTATTTCTGTTGTACGTCTACAAAAGTTCTTAATGCGAATTAACACAAGTTTACATGTTGATGGTTTTGTTGAGTCACCAAAGTGTTTGTTTTAGTTGGGATCTTGACCCTTTGCTTTTATGTTAAGACTTTTGATAGCTATGCGTTGTAACAGAAACAGGTGGAAGAAAAGCTAAGCATATTATTCTTATTTCATTTTTATTGGGAGTGTCATTTATGTTACTGAATGAAATAAAATTATATTCTTAAGGTCTTTAATGACATATCGTGCAAATGAATAATGGACTAGTAGACATCAAGAATAAACCTGTTCATCTCAGCAAACAATTCTCGGTACCTCAGACCTCGGGAAACGCCTCCCACACTCCAACCATCGAACTCTCCTCTTTCACCCCACTTACGGACACTGAAGTCACCAGGCTTCTTTCCAGCCACCCCACCACCTGTCCCCTTGTCCCTATCCCCTCCGATCTCCTTCAGGCCATATCCAGCACACTCACACCTGCACTCACACACATCATCAACACCTCCCTGCTCACCGGCACTTTTCCATCCACATTCAAACAGGCCCAGGTCACCCCTACTGAAGAAACCAACATTGGACCCTTCTACTCCCAACAGTTACAGACCTGTCTCTCTCCTCCCAATTATAGCAAAAACACTTGAAAGGGCAGCTTTCAACCAGGTGTCTTCCTACCTATTCCAGAACAAACTACTGGATGACAAGCAGTCTGGCTTCAAAACAAACCACTCCACTGAGACGGCACTGCTATTGGTTACAGAAGCACTGCGGCTAGCCAAGGCGGAATCTAAATCCTCGGTCTTGATTCTAGACCTATCTGCAGCGACACTGTCAATCACCAGATACTGGTAGCAACCCTGTCATCGCTAGGAATCTCAGGCTCTCCCCTCCGCTGGTTCAAATCCTTCCTCTCCGACAGATCCTTCAGGGTGTCATGGAGGGGCTCGCTGTCCACTGCTCACCACATGATCACTGGGGTCCCTCAGGGGTCGGTGCTTGGACCGCTGCTTTTTTCCATCTACACGACATCCTTGGGACCCATCATACAAGCACATGGCTTCTCGTATCACTGTTATGCCGACGACACCTAGATCTACATCTCATTTCACCCAGACGATGCCACTGTAGCAGCTTGCATTACAGCCTGCCTCGAGGACATCTCAGCTTGGATGAAAGGGCATCACCTCCAGCTGAACCCTGCCAAGACAGAACTACTCGTGTTTCCGGCACACCCTACGGTCCAACACGATCTCAACATCCATCTTGGCAACCACAATCACCCATTCCAAAACAGCCAGGAACCTCGGAGTCATATTTGATGAACATCTTTCCTTCAATGATCACATTGCAAAGACAACACGGTCATGCCGATATGCCTTATTCAACATTAGTAAGGTCAGACCCTATCTCACTGAGCATGCGGCACAACTCCTTGTCCAGGCCCTGGTAATCTCAAGGTTGGACTACTGCAATGCTCTCCTTGCTGGTCTTCCTGCAAAGGCTATCAAACCACTTCAGCTGGTTCAGAACGCAGCAGCACGCCTCATCTTCCAACAGCCCAAAAGGGCTCACGTGACTCCCTTCAATGACGTCATCTCTCTTCACTGGCTACCGGTTGCAGCCCGTATCAGATTCAAGTCACTAATTCTTGCCTACAGGACTATCACTGGATCTGCACCAGCTTACTTCCACACTCTCCTGCACTCCTACACTCCATCAAGATCCCTGCGTTCAGCAAACCAGCGGCGTCTTGTATTGCCTTCCCATAAGGGCAGTAAATCGCTCTCCCGCTCATTCTCATTCACAACTCCTTCCTGGTGGAACATTCTTCCTAACTCTGTCCGTTCAACCACATCTCTCACAACATTTAAAAAACTACTTAAAACCCATCTCTTCTGTGAATACTTGACAGAAAAAAAACACTAACCCTTTCTCTCAACAGGTAGTGGTCTAGCTTTTGTTGAAACCAGTAACTTTGTATTGGCACTTAATGTATTATGGCTCCTGTATGACATATCGCTTATTGCTCCTAAACTCTTTGTAAATCGCTTTGGATTAAAGCGTCTGCTAAATGTAAATGTAATGTAAATGTAATCTCAACAATGGTGACAACCAAAAAACTCTTAAGATAAACGCAATGTATTCTGGGTACCATCAAAGCACAAAACTAATCCATGACTCCCACCCATGCATTATGGCAGTAAGCTTTTCATTTGTTGGTCACCACGGTTGAGATTCATACACTGAATCTCGATGTGTGAGTCAAAACCCAAATGCAGACCTTTTAACCGTTCTAAAACTCTTTATATGGTTTGTAGCTGGAAAAGTGCATCTCCAATGTAAGCTCATTCAGACTGTTATAACTAACACCATCAGATAAAAAGGTCAAAAAACTGCATCACATTTTGTTAAGATAATATTTACTACAAACCAGATTTTCTAAAATCTCTATCATAACAGCCAAAAGAAAAATGCTGTTACTCAAATTAAGGATGAAAGAGCCACTCTAAAGCAAACACTGATCACAATAACGGTGACTTTAAACAACAATAAGACATCAAGTTGTGGCAAACCACAAGTTACTATGAAGGAGACATTCACCAAGGTACTGTACCCTTAAGGGAGGGAGGAGTTTATTTGTTTGTTGTGTTCCGGTTGTGTATGTGCGTAGCGGTTTTTGACATCACTCGCTGTTGAGAGTGAGAAATATTAAGTGGAGCGTAAAGCCGACTCGACGCATCTTCGTCTCTTGTCTCCTCGTTTATTGCACTCCATAGAGTCATGGATGTTATGTTGCATTCCATGTGAAGCACCAGTGGTGGTCGTCTTCAGTATTCTGACATATTTCCAAGATGAAAAGTGGGAGTGGCTTATGTTTTTCGCTGTGAATTGATTGGATGGATAAAAACAGGATGTTCCCGTATTTTAACGGTAGTTTAATGGCAAACACAGCTGCCGGTATTTTTCCGTAAAAACTACAGAATTGTTCCTTTTTACTTACTCTTTTCTTTTCTGATATTACATTTACATTTAGCAGACGCTTTTATCCAAAGCGACTTACAGATGGGTAAACAATTGAAGCAATTCGGACAACATAAGTACAACAAAAAGCATAAGTGCAATAAATAAAACTGGCCTCATAAAGCCTACCATACAGAGCTTAGTGAAGTTAGAAGAATTTTTATTTATTATACATTTATTAAAAAATTAATTAAAAAAATTGTAATTCAAATTTTTTTTTGAAGAGTAGAATTATGTATTACATGTTCTGTGGGTCACCACTATGCTGAAGAGTGGAGTCTGTGTTTAAGTCAAAGTCAGGCAATGAGGAACTGATGTTATGCTGCATGTAAATAAAAAAAAGTATTTATAAATACAACTATAAATGCATGCTCTTACAAAATAAATTTTTAAGCTCATCTTTAGCCCTGAAGTTTTAAACTGCAAAGCTGTTTACGTGCTTTTCTCGTAAACTGCGGAACCTTTTTTTACAGTGAATGGTGCCAAATAATTTTTTGTACATTACATTCTACCAAATATCTTTGTGTTCAACCGAACAAAGACATTTATATAGGTTTTGGAACAACTAGATGGTGAGTAATCCAGAACAGAATTTTCATTTTTGGGAGGAGTGTCCAAAAAAGATCCCATGTGTGCTGCTCGAGGCCACGCACGGGAATGGACGAGAAACGTGTTCTCTCTTCGTAAGACATGCAAAAACTTGCTTAACTCTTTCACCGCCATTGACGAGTTATTACGGCAATCAGTGTTTGTACTGTTGTACAGCAGGTGGCGCTGTTACACACCTTTGGGACAAGGTACAGAATCCCAGAACCTAGAACGTATATATCTTATCGGTTTTTAATCATTGTTCTGAGTGAATCTTTGACAAAAAACGTTAAGTATCTCACCTGTTAAATCAAAGTGTTGCATTTTTGAAGAAAACTACCCACAAACGGTTTATTTTGTTTAAAAGCAGAGACTCTGTTCTTTCATTGGACATATTGTTTGTCCATATATTTTCACACGCTGGCGTAGGCTGGCAACTTTAAAAAAAAAAGGCTGGCGGGGAAAGATATAAGGAATAAGCATGTTTAAATTTAGTGCATAATGTTTAATGTGTACAAGCACGTCAACGTTTTAGTTGTTCTAGACTGAGTATAGTGCTGCTTAAAACATAATATTTAGCAGCTGTAAGAATCAACTGCCGTACACTCAACGTGACATGCATCTTAGTACGAAAGATTGGAAAAAAAATAATTCGGATGCATTTTCTAATACCAACGCTATATTTTCCTCTTTGGTTAAGCTGAGCTCTTGGGTCCCTATCAAACGCTCATCCCCCAAACTTTTGAGAATGGGTCAGTCCTTGATTTGCCAGGTATTCATTCTGAGTATGAATACACATTAAGAAACTCATCAATTAACATTTATCTTTAGAATATAAAATACAAAAATTGGCGGCCGCAGTACATTTTGAAAGATAGCTAAAAACATGCATATACATACATATTTTGTCCCGCAACTGCATTTTCAAAATAGCACAATTGTGTGGGAAATCCGCTTCCCTGGCAACACTGGTCGGCCGCATATGACATTGAGGTTTATTCAGGTTTCATTTCAGAAAAGCAATTGTTACACTGCAATGATCACTTCTAATGATAAATAAATATGAATATGATATGCATTAAAATGTGCGTTAATTGTTTTAGAGGTTGTGCATGCATAATAATGGTTGAATAAATTGGAAATGAAAACAATTATTAAGAGAGTAATCTATTATTCGTAAACGTAAAGAAATTAATGCAATTCAGTGCTTGCAAACTGAAACTGAGATAGGAGAATGTGGCATCTACTGCATTTAAATGCTGATTCAAAGTTGAAAACTAACAAATTAACAAAAAAGAAAATGTTTGATCGCTTGACCAATATTTGATCGCTTAGCCGTCTTTGAACACACACACACACACACACACACCACACACACACACACGCCTATGTGTATTACAAGGACACTTCAGCCCAAACCAGTTTTTTGCTGTATAAGAGGGACACACCTTTCCACATGCACTAGAGAGTTGTGCTGAACATCAAAAAAAATTATTTGATTCGCACAACACAGATCTCACTTTATAATTATTTTAAACACAACACAAGTGATAATATGACAACCTGACAAAATACACAATTATGAGGACATATTATAATTACATGCAAGCTCCGCCTATGACAAAAACGTTTTTATAAGGACAGTAGCTATAAAACACACACACATGTCATTAAAGTGCATTAATGGGACACGCATGAATTAATAGGACATAGCTTCACATACACGTAATGATGGCATTGTGTATTAAAAGGACATTGCTGAACCATGAGGAAAACTGAGTAAAACATTTTATTGCTTATCACTCTTATCAGACTACTGTCTGTCAAACCTTGTGGTCACAAAGATCTGTTATAATCTTATGAATATCAAATATCAAAATCCTCTAAAGGTAGTAGATAGTTTTCTTACTAAGCTCATAAACTTTGAAACAGCCTCCCCAGCCCTGTTTAGGATTCAGACAGACTCCATCCGTTTAAGTCAACAAACTCATCTCATTAACCAAGCATACACATAATTCAATGCCCAAACAATGTTATGCTGCAATAATAAGCTTAATCAGAATCAAACACATAGATTAATGTACATAGAAGAGTGAATGGCCTCTACCCTAATACCTGCTTTTTGTCTCTAAATGTCTCATCTCTGGACTACCATGGATATCTGGGGCCCACAGAGCAGTTCCAACCATGCCATATTCTTTTTTCTATGCACACCTATAAACACCTGATGCCAACAGACTTAGCTAAAGTGAATGTAACTGAAAACTTAAAAACACAAACACAGAAGTGAAAAAGTAGTGTATTATAAGGACATAAGTGATCTATGAGGATAAACGGTTTGACACAAACACAGAAGTGAAAAAGTAGTGTATTATAAGGACATAATCTATGAGGACAAACGGTGTAACACAAACACAGAAGTGAAAAAGTAGTGTATTATAAGGACATAAATGATCTATGAGGACAAATGGTTAAACACAAACATAAAGACATGTAAGACAACAAATGGTTCAACAAACTGAAGGCAACATCCTTAGGTTTGCTGAAACTGGTAACACAAGGCTTATCCAGGTACAGTGAGACACTTCGACTGGTGCAATTTAATAACATATATTAAAGTAATATTATATCAAATAATGATGTTTATGAAATTTCTTTTAAATGTTAGTAACTTCCAAACTGATTTTTCTCTTGGAGTTTAAATCTGTACTAAGCAGGATAATGGTACATCCAGCCAGTTGAAATCGCAAAATACAATTCTCCAGGACGAAACGAGAGTCCTCTTGTTCTGTTCGCATCCTGATCACACTGACAAAATTGATTTTGTAACAACAACCAGCTGTCTGTACATTTGACCTCATATAGCAATGCAATAACGCATACAACCTTTCATAGAGTGTATACAAGGACTTGGTTTTTATGTGATATGACTTTATCAACATTCCGTTTGTTACATATAGATATGAAAACATAAAACAGTACACCAAGTATGGGAATAAGAAGAAAAGTTTAATGTGTGCTTTTTCAAAAATAAAATACAAGACTCAAATGCATTGAGTTAAAGCATTATAAAATGTAACTTTGATAAACTAAATAATATATTAAAGAACAAAGCATATTATATTTGAAAAAAAGAAGTTTATAACCTTGATAACACATAAGAAAAACACAAAACAAAATGACCAAAACACATTAAGTATTTTGGGCCTGCCTCTTTCTTGTCAAACCCCTATTCCTGACAAAATCTCTAATGTTTTGAAGAGACCGGTTTGACAAAGCTGGGTGCTCAGAACTCTTGCACTGCTGGCAATCAATTTTAGTGGCAAGTTTTCCATGTGTGATGTGGCTTTTAAAATGCCTCATCACCGCTGCGATTTCAGTCGGAGACCATGGCTGTTTTTGTTTCCTTCTGGCATCCTTTTCTGCAGGATTTTCAAGTACGACTACAAAAAAGAAAAACAGATTTCTATAGTTAACACCATGATGACTCAATCTCATCTTCTTAGTCTCCCAATGGGCTAATTACAGTGGCCCAATAGTGCACAACACAACGAAATTTAAAAAGCAAATAAAAGTTCACAACACAACGCAATCAAGCTACAACACAACGGAATCGAGTCACAACACAACGGAAATGCTCCCGACCACTAGGGGGCACTTTCGGCATGAAAAAGCTAAGTCATGCCGGGTAGAAGGTGCGCGTTTTGCTGGGTGTTTTTTAGTGGTTTTGGTAGCCTGTTTTGTTTGTGTAAAGCATTTGAAAAGAAAGTGTACTCAGCTGTGGGAAAACCGAATGTGAATGGCAAACAATCTCATATGAGACTTGTTACACAGCGCTTTTGAATGCTTGATTTTGACTGGCTAGTCGTGACATTCTAATGTATGTTATGCCCCTTTCACCAGACTTAGCGAGATGTGGAGTAGCTGCGCTGCTGCTGTCTCTCGTAGTGAACATGTGTTGTCTCTGGGTGGTCGTTCTAGGTCACTTACCTGCCTGAAGTTTATAGATATTTTAAATATGATATGCAGTACATTTTTGCGGCTAATACTAATGCCGCTCATGCAGTTTACTATGACATTTTGCACGTATCGTGTATTTTAACTTGCAAATCAACCCACTCTGCGTTCTTTATTTAAATCTCTGTATTTGTCTTCTTTTTTTAGGTCATATAACCAAGGCAATTCCATTATTAAAACTATGTTCTTCGTGTTTTGAGCGCAGTAAAATGCTGATAGGTTAAAGCCAGCGTGGATGCCGCTCACAAAACGAGCGCTTGCGAGAGCAGTACGTGCCAGTGGAAGGATTTTGCGCACCACCTCTGTGCCGCCAACGAAACCCTCGTGTTTTGCCTTTTACCGCATGTCTCCCACTGAAAAATGAGATAGACATTCGCGATTGCCACTCAAAACTAATAACACAGGATAATTCCGGTAATTCGAGACACCCTGACCAGCAGAGTTTACACAAACATCATATATAAATACACCATAAGATCATATTTGCATTGGCATTCTGCCTTAACAACCAGCATGTTCGTTTACCTCCGCTGCTTCTTACATATAGCTAGCCTACATCATTTGGATTGAAAGAATGAATTCCAAAACCTCCACTGACATACCCGGGTATCGGAGTTTTATTAACTGTGCATATGTGTTTAAATGATTGTAAATGCTAAGCTGTATAGTGAGCTATACATTGGTCGTATTTACAATAGGCTACGCGTTTTAATGAAATTATTTATTTATGTTGAAATTAAAGAATTATATTAAAAATATTTTTTTTCATTCTTTGCTTCTTTTGTGTGTATTGAATTGAAATAATCAAGACTTTGAACTACGGTCAAAAACGATTTAATCAGAAAATAAAGGATGAGCAATGAAAGGAAATTATTTCGTTTTTTTATTTTATTTTATCACTTTCTTTGGTCAATGCAGAACAAACAGCAATGGGGTGCATTAAGAACAAAATTGTTTCCTTGATTACACCATCTTTATCTAAATATCGTCGAACGGAATACGAAAATAAATGGCTGTGTCCACATTTATGCATAATTGTATACATTATATTTACCATGCAATTTATATTTCCCTTAATTTATATTTACCATGGCCACCTGCGACTGAAATTATGAATGCATTTGAAACGGTGAACGGACAGGAAAAATTTAAGAAATGCTGACATAATACAATTGAATAAGCTGTCGTTTTGGATTATTATTATATAGTTTTTAAATGACAGTTTTCAAGGAAAATACATGTTTTATTATTTAGAAATGCAGAAAAACACACAGCAGGTGCATTTAGAACGAAACGTTTTCCTTCATGAAAAGGATAGCAATCTTAAGCTAAATATAAATTGTATTTTGAAAATAAAGCTATTGTTGACGCTGTGTGTGTGTAGGGTACAGAAGAACATACAGCCTCGTTTTAAAGATGGCTAAAAGATCAAACTTTGATCCAGCGACCAAAACGCGTTGTATTTTTTATTAATTTGATTAAAGTAATTTTCAATTTTAAATCTGAATTTAGATGCAGACAATGGCACATTCTCCTATCTCAGTTGTTTACTTTTACGAATAATAGATTACTCTTTTAAGTATATTCCTTACCAATTTATTTAACCTTTATTATGCATGCATAACCTCTAAAACAATTAACGCATAATCAAGTGTAAAAAACGTGAGTATTTTGCATTGCGGTTTAATGACTAACGAAACGGGAATATAATGCAAAGCTTGCTCATCTATATCAGTAAATAAATCAATAGATTTGTTGGTTTAGCAGAAAGTCCAGTTGTCATCAGTCACTTAATGTGTTCATGTGTAGGCTATAGTGGTCTGAAGCAGTCGTGTGCTCTTTTCTGACTGTTGAAGACTAGAATCCGCTCAGTTGAAAGAAAAAGTCTTAAAATGTTTGTCCTCGCTTTAATAATCAGCGTGAAAATCCTTAATGGTCTATCTACCGCTGCTGTTTGCACTGAAGCAAGCACGGAAGTGCCGAATGTGCCCCTAAAAATATAGAACAATAATAAGAACTTTAGGGCCGCCTAGTGGTCGGGAGCATTTCCGTTGTGTTGTGAATCGATTCCGTTGTGTTGTGGCTTTATTCCGTTGTGTTGTAGCTTGATTCCGTTGTGTTGTAGCTTGATTGCGTTGTGTTGTGAACTTATATTTGCTTTTTAAATTTCGTTGTGTTGTGCACTATTGGGCCACTGTAGCTAATAGTCATCTTTATTCTAGCCTTGTATGAATCATTGCTAGTCTCTACTGAAGTGTTGAGCGGCTGTTTTGGCCTACTTATAATTATTAGGAAAGCAGATAAGAAGGTAGTTTATACCATTCTTGTAAGATTTTGCTTTCCCATCTTGATGTTACATTTCATTGCATAATGTCAAATTGCAAATGAACACAATGAAATGAAAAATCTGACTCTTGGTTTAAAATATTAGTAAAATTCCTTCATACAATGTTTCAGCCTACTCTAGACTGTTTTATCCGTTAATGTTATTAGCTGTTTTTCAACTTAGATTTTTGATCAAAAAGATTGTCTAATCAAGTATTTGTTGTGGATATTTGTTTGTGTGTTTTACCAGCTTGTTCATGCTCTTTGCTACTGCTGCACTTAATCTTCTTCCTGCTTTTCTCGGTAATAGCTTAAAACAAAACAGAAACCCATTCAGCAGTGTACGTGTAAATCACATTAAAATAAAGCAAAAGTAAAAGTGTATCAGATCGCATTTCAAAATTCTAAAATCAAGATTATTTTATGTCACTGATTTGAGCTTTGACTAACATTTATATAGCCTTTAAACGAATAAGTAGATAAAAACTTCCTTGACTTACCTGGAGATGGATCATCTAAAGCAGTCTCTACATCTATGAAAGGAATAATACAATACTGTCACATATAGTAGGCACTGCTTGGTCTACATGAAATGAATCAAACCTTGCTTAACATGCTAGTTAAATGGATAGATGCCCATACCATTTGAGGTGCCTGGAGAATCCTCAACAGGTCGCCTAGCTCTCTTCAGTCCTGTGGTATGAATTATATAGTTTACAATCAAGGTTTTGGTGTCACATGTACTTTACTATACAAGCAAAAACTAGAGTTAACACCATGATGACTCAATCTCATCTTCTTAGTCTCCCAATGGGCTAATAGTCATCTTCTGTTGACATTCCGTTTAAAATAGAATGTTTTTATTGATCTCATGTAATATTCTAATTTTCTTAAACACTGAATTTTGAGTTTTATTATCTGTAAGCCATAATCATCAAAACTTCAAGAAATAACGGCTTGAAATATTCCACTCTATGTTAAATGAACCTATAATATATGGGTTTCACTTCATGAAATGAGTGACAAAAATATTGACCTTTTTCATGATATTCTATATTTTTAGATACATCTGTATATATATATATATATATATATATGTATATAAAGAGTTTGGTTCCAAAATGTTATAACTTTTTGAAAAATCATGTTTTTTAATTGAAGTTTGATTTATATTATTTGAAATGCATAGTTTTATTTATTTTGAATGAAGCCTAAATAACTCAAAAAATACAGCTAACTAACACAATAAAAACGTGTTAACACATGAACATGAATTTTGAAATGGTTTAAAAACAGAGTTATCTCATTTTGGAACCAAACTCTTTCTATATATATATATATATATATATATATATAATGTATATATACATAAATAGCTTGTGATGCATCATATGGATAACTTGACTTTAATGATTTGCCAATTGTATGTTTATGCACTTTTACCAATTTCACTTCCTGTCAGTGGATCTGTCTCCCCAGCATCACTGTCATCACTTGAATATGAGTCAGTTAAGTTTGTTTTCTAAAAAAAAAAAAAATTAACTTAAGCATAGCAAATGTTAGAAGCAAATAAAATGTACACAGAATGACAATTCTGAAATCTGATAAGTATTATTTCTGTAAAGATATACAGTCTGTGTGAAACTTGGCCTAGGAACACTAAAATATATTGTAAACCATACACTAATGTTAAATCTAATTTGTAACAACTTCGATTGACTTACCTTCAATCTCAATCTCTTCTAGTGTTTTGCCTTGAAGACTTGCAAGAGAACCTTTCTCCATGGCAAGCAGAAGCTTAGATATTTTGGCCAGCTGGGTTGTAGCCTCTGGAAGTCTGTAATATTCTCTGTGGACACGAATATCATGGCCTAAGAAGTCCGCGACTTGATCCAACTCATGGTTTTTGAGGTTAAGGACCTGCGACAGTGTTGCAACATGCTTGCGTAATTGTGTTGACCGAAGGAGTTCCGGATTTTGAGCACCACACTGATGCGTAAATCCTAAGACAGTCTTGTCCGATACGGAGTCAAACACTTTGGTCTTGCAAAAAGAAATGCATTGTCATCAGGAACTCCACACTCTTGTCTTCTGCTGATGAGGAGTCTTAAAGCTTCCACCACGTCTGGGCATAGCAGCACTGCTACCTTACGCCCTTTTTTACCCCTAATTTCCACTCGACTAAAATGGGCACAAAGTTTCTGCTCAAATTTTGTGAGCCCAACCGCGACATCTTTGTGAAGAGGAGTTGTGTCCCTCTCTAGGAAACTTTTAAGCTGCATCCTTGCAACTTCTCCTCCACGCCTTCGATTGAAGATTATAAGTTTCGCAAGAGTCGATCTGCACAGTTCTCCATAAACTTGTGGTGATGCGGTCTTCTTCAAGTTCCCAGAAGCTAATTCAGCGACTGTTTCAAGATGTTGATGAAGACGCTGAACATCTTCAGTAAACGGCAGGGTGGATGGTTTATTGAAATGTCCTTCGTGTAAAGTGGTTAAAGCTCCATGAGACACCAGTTCCGGCCACTTAGAATTACACAACTTTTTGAAAGTCTGGGTTGACTTAATCCTTGCATCGTCTTCGGCCATTAACGCTCTGCAGTGTAAGATGTCACATATCTTGTTCAAAGAGTGACCCAGCTTAAGAGCAAGGCTTGGAGTGCGATAAGTGTGTTTTGCTGCATCATACCCAGATACTGTTTTGACAGCCTGTATAACCATCCCAAAATTTGCAGGCTTAACAGCATCCTCAATCGTATGCAATGAAGATTGCGTTCGAATGATCAAAAGAAGTCTTCCAACCTCTCTGAGCTTCTGTCTAATGTAATCATATTTAGACGGATCTTGACCATGTTTATTTAAAAATGACTGTGCCAGCTGTAGGATAGAGAAATCACTTCTCACTGCAGCAGAGATGTCATCATCTTTCATTGGTGTTAGGAGTTTCCAAACATCCTGTGACATCTGCTGACAGAGAACTGAATCAGACATTGTTGCTAAACCCAGTACCCTAGTTCTTCCTGGTTGTTCCTGATCAGCTGGTTTAGAAGGACAGTTTCGTACGTGTCTCCATAGATCTCTGCGTAGGAACATTGCATGGCAATATACACAACTCACATAATCAGTTGGATTGTAATTTTTCTTCGGTTTACGTTTTTAATTGGCCAGATCCACCAGATAAAACACTTGCATTGTGTTCATAATTTCCCTTATTTCTTAGGTTCTCCAGTCATTTCTTACGTTGCTTGGAATGTTTTGGCAAGGCCAAAGCCCTAGCAACTTCCGCATTTGTTTTTTCGTGAACTTTCAGGTGTCTTGTGAATTTTGATTGGGGTTTTTGACAAATAAAACAGAAATTCTTATGTACTGAAGTCGATATGTCTGTGGACGGTACAGATGGACCTTCCCCACATTCTTTAGTATCCTCAGCCACTTCCTCAAATTCCGTAGTATCCTCAGCCCCAATAACAAAAAAAATTTCTTGGCTGTCTATGATGGAGATTGGTTTAGGGTTTGGTTTAGCGGGATCTAAAGAGAACCTTTCAGATTCTGAATCATGTGAAGCACCACTGGGAATATAGTCCTCATCCGAGTTATCACTAAATAATTCATCAGAATTCTGTAATAGGAATATATATATATATAAAGAATATATCAAATATAGACATTTCCAAATGTTAAATATACTTTTTTAATTATTAGTGAACTATTCTATAACATTCTTTATAATATAATTGAATAGAATACACTTACTGATTTGTCTGAGTCGGGTTTGGGCGTTACAGTCTGGTTGTAGCAGGATTTATGCCAACATGAACAGACTAGACACAATAATAAATATAAGGTTGGTTACTGAGATTTGCTCTAAATTAGATGGTTTCTACCAAACTTTAGATTTTTTTTTAGAAATTAAGAAATGATTAAATACTGGTAACACATTGGCATACACATTGCAGTATCATTTACGAGTGAAAACATATTACTTACTCTTACACTTCACACCAATCCACTTAAAAGTAGAATAGGGCCCAGTACAGCGGGCACATTTATCCAAACTTGATACAACTGAAGAAGTTATGTCATGTTTGCAAATCTGCAACAAAAAAATGTATGTATATATATAAATTATAAAAACATAAATACAAATGAATCTTATCATTCCATCTAAAATAGATGTTAGGAGTTTAACTACAGGGTTGGGGTTAAAATCAAATAAATATAATACTATCAAGATAAAAATGTATGTATAAAATGTTTGTATTACCAGCGGTGAAATTGGGATTTGTTATGTGGTGGGGCTCTGTGGTGGATTTTAAAGGGGTGAGTATACAAAGCTTATAGATAATCAGCCTATGTGCCGGGGCTCCGAACCTGAAGGGACCTGCCCAATTTAACCACCGTGTATTACTTAATTGCACTTTAAGGCATGAAAGAATAATTGTTGGCAAACTTTTCATACATGTACAATGTAGATCTTATCTGTAAATTTATGCAATATGAATCGACCAGTAAATAGAAATGGCCGAGTCTGACTTCACCATATACCCCACAGCACGAAATCAACAGTAAATATGAGGACACAACAACAACCCACAGCCCAATCTGACTGTTGTAACAGAAACATGGATCTTCACCCCACCCCCCACAATACGACATAAACAGTAAATGTGAGGATATACAACACAACCCATATAAAACCATAAGACACAGCATTCATTCACTTCACAAAAGCTTACCGTCTGTGTTTTACTCCCATCTCCACAGACGAGTGAGGCAGGTTCAACAGTGTCTGAAGTTACCTGTGTAGATTAAAAATAAAGTATTAGGACATTAAGTTCTCTATGTGACTGACCAACTGCTTTAACAGAAACCTTTGTGAATGAACAAGTACAAATGGAATAGACCATAGACACACAGCATTCATTCACTTCACAAAAGCTTACCGTCTGTGTTTTACTCCCATCTTCACAGACGAGTGAGGCAGGTTCAACAGTGTCTGAAGTTACCTGTGTAGTATTAGCATGTTAATTTCTCTACATAATTGAAGCTTTGTTTGAATAATTAGCAAAATAAAATTTAAGAAATATGTATCTGTTAAAATTATCTGTAAATACTTGGTGTCTCCATGGCCATTCAGAATCCCCATAGTTATAACGTATTTCCTCCCCAGGACTAATGTTCTTTATAGCAAATAAACACAGATGGGGCTTTTTGTCCACGGTTATTATTTTCATTTTGCTGTTGGGGTTCAGGTGGTCATCATTAACAAGACGCCCTAAAGAGTCATCTTCCTTCGCAGCATCAACCCTGAAACAGCGAAAACAGAATTGTACTGTACCTTAGGGTGTAATAGAGCAATAACCCTGTGAAGCAGTGGGTTACACTGCATCTTATAACGGCTAAGGGTGTAATTAAACCATGTAGCTGTTATAAAATGCACTTGTATCCCACTTTCTTCATGAGGCTTGCTGCCTTTATAAAACTCTTGTTTCATATGCGTAGCAAGGTTTCATAAAATAAAGCAAATTAAGTGATATTTAGGGTGTGTAATGCAGTCAGCAGTTATATATCGGGGTATTTCATAAGGGCTTCGAACTCGGCTCAACCAATCAGGTCCAGAACTTTATAGTAACACAATAAGTACATAGAAGTTACTAGTTTCTGATTGACTTACATCTTTGTTCATTTGCAATATTTACATTATAAGTCGAATAAAGCCATATACATACCATAACTGTTTTCCATCAAAACGGAACTCAAAAAAAAACACTTCGAGTTCATTGTCATAAAGTTTAAGTCTTCTTTCATTTTCTTTCTTTATTTATGACCTCTCCTCGATATTCAATAAGAAAATCGCCTTATTGAAGTGAGAAGAGGTAAACACTCCCCGACCTAACAGAGAATAAGTCTGATTAGAGAAAAGTTCCAAAAAAAGGTGTTGGAGATCCCTGACTTAAACATACGTCTTAGTTACTTACCTTTGAATGAATTTATGTATTTTGCAACAAATCCACCCTTATCTTTACAGATTGATGCATAATAGACAGCCTCATCTTTTGGTTTTTTTTTAGCTCTCTTGGGCCTTTTTCTGCAAAGGTCCAGAAAAAAACAGCAATTGTTTTTTTGTGATTTACTGTTTTCTACATAAATTATCCTACGTAATGTATGAAACATTCTGTTAAAACATGTCCTTTATATCTTCAATACTGAGTAATACTGAACTTAATGATTTGACAGACATCGTTACGTATGGTATGGTTATTAGCTAAAATATCTGCAGAAACGTTAAAAAACATTATTCATAACTCATAAAGATCTATAATGTGACAACATTTCAGTTACAGTTACAAATCTTTCTACAATGTTGCATAAAGAACTGTTACAGTTGTATGCAGAATAGATTAATCTTCATGTCAGGAACAGCTAAAGCAGTGACGCACTATTACAACATTTTGCTAAATAATGTAATCTCAAACCGACAATAACTTGATGAGTTACTTAATAGGCCAGAAGTAAATTTATTCACCCGAAATACTCTTGCACACAACAACTGTTTAATTAGTATGTATCTTTTTTCCGACTTGTGGGAATAAAGTTGCTGTTTAAACAGTTTATTAATGACTAAAAATAATTTAATAAACAGTTGCATTTAAATTCATCAAGCTTTATCAGAGCTCCTGCTATGTTACACCAAAGCTTACTTGATTAACTGTTCATACTCTTTGATTTTATAATCGTCTTATTAACAATATTTGTTTAAAATGTCCACATAAAAAGTAGCGCTTATCTTTGTCTTACCTTATCGGCGATGAGTGATAAGCGTGTAATCGTCGAGACATCCACAGCAGGAACGGCTTGGGTCACGTGCACAGTGTTTTTTATTTATAGCTTGGTGAATGTAGCAGATAA
>VCII01000795.1:0-13616 GCA_006030095.1 Triplophysa siluroides | reverse complement strand
GGAGCTGGTTCGTGCAAATGACTTTTCAGCTCTCAGAGATGCCAGAAACATGAGCTTTGCACTGAAACTGCATTTTGTGTCACTTCATGTCAGAGGAGAATGAATGAGAGCTTTTTGCAAGGAACGGAGCTGGTTGCAAATGACTATTTCAGCTCTCAGAGATGCCAGAAACATGAGCTTTGCACAGAAAACTGCATTTTGTGTCACTGCATGTCAGAGGAGAATGAATGAGAGCTTTTTGCAAGGGAACGGAGCTGGTTCGTGCAAATGACTTTTCAGCTCTCAGAGATGCCAGAAACATGAGCTTTGCAAGAAAACTGCATTTTGTGTCACTTCATGTCAGAGGAGAATGAATGAGAGCTTTTTGCAAGGGAACGGAGCTGGTTTTGCAAATGACTTTTCAGCTCTCAGAGATGCCAGAAACATGAGCTTTGCACTGAAAACTGCATTTGTGTCACTTCATGTCAGAGGAGAATGAATGAGAGCTTTTTGCAAGGGAACGGAGCTGGTTCGTGCAAATGTTTTCAGCTCTCAGAGATGCCAGAAACATGAGCTTTGCACTGAAAACTGCATTTTGTGTCACTACATGTCAGAGGAGAATGAATGAGAGCTTTTTGCAAAGGAACGGAGCTGGTTTGTGCAAATGAGTATTTCAGCTCTCAGAGATGCCAGAAACATGAGCTTTGCACTGAAAACTGCATTTTGTGTCACTTCATGTCAGAGGAGAATGAATGAGAGCTTTTTGCAAGGGAACGGAGCTGGTTCGTGCAAATGACTTTTCAGCTCTCAGAGATGCCAGAAACATGAGCTTTGCACAGAAAACTGCATTTTGTGTCACTACATGTCAGAGGAGAATGAATGAGAGCTTTTTGCAAGGGAACGGAGCTGGTTCGTGCAAATGACTTTTTCAGCTCTCAGAGATGCCAGAAACATGAGCTTTGCACAGAAAACTGCATTTTGTGTCACACAGTCAGAGGAGAATGAATGAGAGCTTTTTGCAAGGGAACGGAGCTGGTTCGTGCAAATTATTATTTCAGCTCTCAGAGATGCCAGAAACATGAGCTTTGCACTGAAAACTGCATTTTGTGTCACTTCATGTCAGAGGAGAATGAATGAGAGCTTTTTGCAAGGGAACGGAGCTGGTTGTGCAAATGATTTTCAGCTCTCAGAGATGCCAGAAACATGAGCTTTGCACTGAAACTGCATTTTGTGTCACTCATGTCAGAGGAGAATGAATGAGAGCTTTTTGCAAAGGAACGGAGCTGGTTTGTGCAAATGAGTATTTCAGCTCTCAGAGATGCCAGAAACATGAGCTTTTGAAAACTGCATTTTGTGTCACTTCATGTCAGAGGAGAATGAATGAGAGCTTTTTGCAAGGGAACGGAGCTGGTTCGTGCAAATGACTTTTCAGCACTCAGAGATGCCAGAAACATGAGCTTTGCACTGAAAACTGCATTTTGTGTCACTTCATGTCAGAGGAGAATGAATGAGAGCTTTTTGCAAGGGAACGGAGCTGGTTCGTGCAAATGATTTTCAGCTCTCAGAGATGCCAGAAACATGAGCTTTGCACAGAAAACTGCATTTTGTGTCACTACATGTCAGAGGAGAATGAATGAGAGCTTTTTGCAAGGAACGGAGCTGGTTCGTGCAAATTTTTCAGCTCTCAGAGATGCCAGAAACATGAGCTTTGCACAGAAAACTGCATTTTGTGTCACTCATGTCAGAGGAGAATGAATGAGAGCTTTTTGCAAGGAACGGAGCTGGTTCGTGCAAATGACTTTCAGCTCTCAGAGATGCCAGAAACATGAGCTTTGCACTGAAAACTGCATTTTGTGTCACTTCATGTCAGAGAGAATGAATGAGAGCTTTTTGCAAGGAACGGAGCTGGTTCGTGCAAATGACTTTTTCAGCTCTCAGAGATGCCAGAAACATGAGCTTTGCACAACTGCATTTTGTGTCAAGGAGAATGAATGAGAGCTTTTTGCAAGGGAACGGAGCTGGTTCGTGCAAATGACTTTTCAGCTCTCAGAGATTGAGCTTTGCACTGAAATATGCATTTTATGTCACTACATGTCAAAGGAGAATGAATGAGAGCTTTTGCAAGGAACGGAGCTGGTTCGTGCAAATGATTATTTCAGCTCTCAGAGATGCCAGAAACATGAGCTTTGCACAGAAAACTGCATTTTGTGTCACTCATGTCAGAGGAGAATGAATGAGAGCTTTTTGCAAGGGAACGGAGCTGGTTCGTGCAAATGACTTTTTCAGCTCTCAGAGATGCCAGAAACATGAGCTTTACTGAAAACTGCATTTTGTGTCACATGTCAGAGGAGAATGAATGAGAGCTTTTTGCAAGGGAACGGAGCTGGTTCGTGCAAATGACTATTTCAGCTCTCAGAGATGCCAGAAACATGAGCTTTGCACTGAAAACTGCATTTTGTGTCACTTCATGTCAGAGGAGAATGAATAGCTTTTTGCAAGGGAACGGAGCTGGTTCGTGCAAATGATTTTCAGCTCTCAGAGATGCCAGAAACATGAGCTTTGCACAGAAAACTGCATTTTGTGTCACTTCATGTCAGAGGAGAATGAATGAGAGCTTTTTGCAAGGGAACGGAGCTGGTTCGTGCAAATGACTATTTCAGCTCTCAGAGATGCCAGAAACATGAGCTTTGCAACTGCATTTGTGTCACTTCATGTCAGAGGAGAATGAATGAGAGCTTTTTGCAAGGGAACGGAGCTGGTTCGTTTTCAGCTCTCAGAGATGCCAGAAAATGAGCTTTGCACAGAAAACTGCATTTTGTGTCACTCATGTCAGAGGAGAATGAATGAGAGCTTTTTGCAAGAACGGAGCTGGTTCGTGCAAATGACTTTTCAGCTCTCAGAGATGCCAGAAACATGAGCTTTGCACAGAAAACTGCATTTGTGTCACTACATGTCAGAGGAGAATGAATGAGAGCTTTTTGCAAGGGAACGGAGCTGGTTCGTGCAAATGACTTTTTCAGCTCAGAGATGCCAGAAACTTTGCACTGAAAACTGCATTTTGTGTCACTACATGTCAGAGGAGAATGAATGCAAGGGAACGGAGCTGGTGCAAATGACTTTTCAGCTCTCAGAGATGCCAGAAACATGAGCTTTGCACATTTTGTGTCACTTCATGTCAGAGGAGAATGAATGAGAGCTTTTTGCAAGGGAACGGAGCTGGTTCGTGCAAATGATTTTCAGCACTCAGAGATGCCAGAAACATGAGCTTTGCACTGAAAAACTGCATTTTGTGTCACTTCATGTCAGAGGAGAATGAATGAGAGCTTTTTGCAAGGGAACGGAGCTGGTTCGTGCAAATGACTTTTCAGCTCTCAGAGATGCCAGAAACATGAGCTTTGCACTGAAAACTGCATTTTGTGTCACTTCATGTCAGAGGAGAATGAATGAAAGCTTTTTGCAAGGGAACGGAGCTGGTTCGTGCAAATGTTTCAGCTCTCAGAGATGCCAGAAACATGAGCTTTGCACAAAACTGCATTTTGTGTCACTCATGTCAGAGGAGAATGAATGAGAGCTTTTTGCAAGGGGAGCTGGTTCGTGCAAATGATTTCAGCTCTCAGAGATGCCAGAAACATGAGCTTTGCAAAAACTGCATTTTGTGTCACTCATGTCAGAGGAGAATGAATGAGAGCTTTTTGCAAGGGAACGGAGCTGGTTCGCAAATGACTTTTCAGCTCTCAGAGATGCCAGAAACATGAGCTTTGCACTGAAAACTGCATTTTGTGTCACTTCATGTCAGAGGAGAATGAATGAGAGCTTTTTGCAAGGGAACGGAGCTGGTTCGTGCAAATGATTTCAGCTCTCAGAGATGCCAAACATGAGCACTGCATTTTGTGTCACATGTCAGAGGAGAATGATGAGAGCTTTTTGCAAGGGAACGGAGCTGGTTTGTGCAAATGAGTATTTCAGCTCTCAGAGATGCCAGAAACATGAGCTTTAAACTGATAACTGCATTTTGTGTCACTTCACAGAGAGAGAATGAATGAGAGCTTTTTGCAAAGGAACGGAGCTGGTTCGTGCAAATGACTTTTCAGCACTCAGAGATGCCAGAAACATGAGCTTTGCACAGAAAACTGCATTTTGTGTCACTACATGTCAGAGGAGAATGAATGAGAGCTTTTTGCAAGGGAACGGAGCTGGTTCGTGCAAATGACTTTTTCAGCTCTCAGAGATGCCAGAAACATGAGCTTTGCACTGAAACATGCATTTTATGTCACTACATGTAGAGGAGAATGAATTTTTGCAAGGGAACGGAGCTGGTTCGTGCAAATGACTATTTCAGCTCTCAGAGATGCCAGAAACATGAGCTTTGCACTGAAAACTGCATTTTGTGTCACTTCATGTCAGAGGAGAATGAATGAGAGCTTTTTGCAAAGGAACGGAGCTGGTTTGTGCAAATGAGTATTTCAGCTCGCAGAGATGCCAGAAACATGAGCTTTGTACAGAAAACTGCATTTTGTGTCACTGCATGTCAAAGGAGAATGAATGAGAGCTTTTTGCAAGGGAACGGAGCTGGTTCGTGCAAATGACTTTTTCAGCTCTCAGAGATGCCAGAAACATGAGCTTTGCACAGAAAACTGCATTTTGTGTCACAACAAGTCAAAGGAGAATGAATAGCGTTTTGCAAGGGAACGGAGCTGGTTCGTGCAAATTATTTTTTCAGCTCTCAGAGATGCCAAACATGAGCTTTGCACTGAAAACTGCATTTGTGTCACTTCATGTCAGAGGAGAATGAATGAGAGCTTTTTGCAAGGGAACGGAGCTGGTTCGTGCAAATGATTTTCAGCTCTCAGAGATGCCAGAAACATGAGCTTTGCACTGATAACTGCATTTTGTGTCACTTCATGTCAGAGGAGAATGAATGAGAGCGTTTTGCAAAGGAACGGAGCTGGTTTGTGCAAATGAGTATTTCAGCTCTCAGAGATGCCAGAAACATGAGCTTTTGATAACTGCATTTTGTGTCACTTCATGTCAGAGGAGAATGAATGAGAGCTTTTTGCAAGGGAACGGAGCTGGTTCGTGCAAATGACTTTTTCAGCTCTCAGAGATGCCAGAAACATGAGCTTTGCACTGAAAACTGCATTTTGTGTCACTTCATGTCAGAGGAGAATGAATGAGAGCTTTTGCAAGGGAACGGAGCTGGTTTGTGCAAATGATTTTCAGCTCTCAGAGATGCCAGAAACATGAGCTTTGCACAGAAAACTGCATTTTGTGTCACTGCATGTCAAGGAGAATGAATGAGAGCTTTTTGCAAGGGAACGGAGCTGGTTCGTGCAAATGACTTTTTCAGCACTCAGAGATGCCAGAAACATGAGCTTTGGAAAACTGCATTTTGTGTCACTACATGTCAGAGGAGAATGAATGAGAGCTTTTTGCAAGGGAACGGAGCTGGTTCGTGCAAATGAATTTTCAGCTCTCAGAGATGCCAGAAACATGAGCTTTGCACTGAAAACTGCATTTTGTGTCACAACATGTCAAAGGAGAATGAATAGCTTTTTGCAAGGGAACGGAGCTGGTTGTGCAAATGAATTTCAGCTCTCAGAGATGCCAGAAACATGAGCGAAAACTGCATTTTGTGTCACTTCATGTCAGAGGAGAATGAATGAGAGCTTTTTGCAAAGGAACGGAGCTGGTTTGTGCAAATGCTTTTCAGCTCTCAGAGATGCCAGAAACATGAGCTTTGCACAAAACTGCATTTTGTGTCACTTCATGTCAGAGGAGGAGAATGAATGAGAGCTTTTTGCAAGGGAACGGAGCTGGTTCGTGCAAATGACTTTTTCAGCTCTCAGAGATGCCAGAAACATGAGCTTTGCACAGAAAACTGCATTTTGTGTCACTACATGTCAGAGGAGAATGAATGAGAGCTTTTTGCAAGGGAACGGAGCTGGTTCGTGCAAATGACTTTTCAGCTCAGAGATGCCAGAAACATGATATTTGCACTGAAATATGCATTTTATGTCACTACATGTCAGAGGAGAATGAATGAGAGCTTTTTGCAAGGGAACGGAGCTGGTTCGTGCAAATGACTTTTCAGCTCTCAGAGATGCCAGAAACATGAGCTTTGCACTGAAAACTGCATTTTGTGTCACTTCATGTCAGAGGAGAATGAATGAGAGCTTTTTGCAAAGGAACGGAGCTGGTTTGTGCAAATGAGTATTTCAGCTCTCAGAGATGCCAGAAACATGAGCTTTGCACAAACTGCATTTTGTGTCACTCATGTCAGAGGAGAATGAATGAGAGCTTTTTGCAAGGGAACGGAGCTGGTTCGTGCAAATGACTTTTTCAGCTCAGAGATGCCAGAAACATGAGCTTTGCACAGAAAACTGCATTTTGTGTCACTACATGTCAAAGGAGAATGAATGAGAGCTTTTTGCAAGGGAACGGAGCTGGTTCGTGCAAATGACTTTTCAGCTCAGAGATGCCAGAAACATGAGCTTTGCACTGAAAACTGCATTTTGTGTCACTACATGTCAGAGGAGAATGAATGAGAGCTTTTTGCAAGGGAACGGAGCTGGTTCGTGCAAATGACTTTTCAGCTCTCAGAGATGCCAGAAACATGAGCTTTGCACTGAAAACTGCATTTTGTGTCACTTCATGTCAGAGGAGAATGAATGAGAGCTTTTTGCAAGGGAACGGAGCTGGTTTGTGCAAATGATTATTTCAGCTCTCAGAGATGCCAGAAACATGAGCTTTGCACAGAAAACTGCATTTTGTGTCACTCATGTCAGAGGAGAATGAATGAGAGCTTTTTGCAAGGGAACGGAGCTGGTCGTGCAAATGACTTTTCAGCTCTCAGAGATGCCAGAAACATGAGCTTTGCACAAAACTGCATTTTGTGTCACTACATGTCAGAGGAGAATGAATGAGAGCTTTTTGCAAGGGAACGGAGCTGGTTCGTGCAAATGTTTTCAGCTCTCAGAGATGCCAGAAACATGAGCTTTGCACAGAAAACTGCATTTTGTGTCACTGTCTTTGCAGGGAACGGAGCTGCAAATGATTTTCAGCTCTCAGAGATTGAGCTTTGCACTGAAAACTGCATTTTGTGTCATTCATGTCAGAGGAGAATGAATGAGCTTTTTGCAAGGGAACGGAGCTGGTTTGTGCAAAATGATTTTCAGCTCTCAGAGATGCCAGAAACATGAGCTTTTGAAAACTGCATTTTGTGTCACTTCATGTCAGAGGAGAATGAATGAGAGCTTTTTGCAAGGGAACGGAGCTGGTTCGTGCAAATGACTTTTTCAGCTCTCAGAGATGCCAGAAACATGAGCTTTGCACAGAAAACTGCATTTTGTGTCACTACATGTCAGAGAGAGAATGAATGAGAGCTTTTTGCAAGGGAACGGAGGTTCGTGCAAATGACTTTTTCAGCTCTCAGAGATGCCAGAAACATGAGCTTTGCACTGAAAACTGCATTTTGTGTCACAACATGTCAGAGCAGAATGAATGAAAGCTTTTGCAAGGAACGGAGCTGGTTGTGCAAATGATTTTCAGCTCTCAGAGATGCCAGAAACATGAGCTTTAAATGTCACTTCATGTCAGAGGAGAATGAATGAGAGCTTTTTGCAAAGGAACGGAGCTGGTTTGTGCAAATGATTATTTCAGCTCTCAGAGATGCCAGAAACATGAGCAAACTGCATTTTGTGTCACTTCATGTCAGAGGAATGAATGAGAGCTTTTTGCAAGGGAACGGAGCTGGTTCGTGCAAATGACTTTTTCAGCTCTCAGAGATGCCAGAAACATGAGCTTTGCACTGAAAACTGCATTTTGTGTCACTTCATGTCAGAGGAGAATGAATGAGAGCTTTTTGCAAGGGAACGGAGCTGGTTCGTGCAAATGATTTTTCAGCTCTCAGAGATGCCAGAAACATGAGCTTTGCACAGAAAACTGCATTTTGTGTCACATGTCAGGAGAATGAATGAGAGCTTTTTGCAAGGGAACGGAGCTGGTTCGTGCAAATGACTTTTCAGCTCTCAGAGATGCCAGAAACATGAGCTTTGCAAAAACTGCATTTTGTGTCACTCATGTCAGAGGAGAATGAATGAGAGCTTTTTGCAAGGGAACGGAGCTGTTCGTGCAAATGACTTTTCAGCTCTCAGAGATGCCAGAAACATGAGCTTTGCACTGAAAACTGCATTTTGTGTCCATGTCAGAGGAGAATGAATGAGAGCTTTTTGCAAGGGAACGGAGCTGGTTCGTGCAAATGACTTTTCAGCTCTCAGAGATGCCAGAAACATGAGCTTTGCACAGAAAACTGCATTTTGTGTCACAACATGTCAAGGAGAATGAATGAAAGCTTTTTGCAAGGGAACGGAGCTGGTTGTGCAAATGATTTTCAGCTCTCAGAGATGCCAGAAACATGAGCTTTGCACTGACAACTGCATTTTGTGTCACTTCATGTCAGAGGAGAATGAATGAGAGCTTTTTGCAAGGGAACGGAGCTGGTTGTGCAAATGAGTATTTCAGCTCTCAGAGATGCCAGAAACATGAGCTTTGCACTGAAAACTGCATTTTGTGTCACTTCATGTCAGAGGAGAATGAATGAGAGCTTTTTGCAAGGGAACGGAGCTGGTTCGTGCAAATGACTTTTCAGCTCTCAGAGCCAGAAACATGAGCTTTGCACAGAAAACTGCATTTGTGTCACTACATGTCAGAGGAGAATGAATGAGAGCTTTTTGCAAGGGAACGGAGCTGGTTCGTGCAAATGACTTTTTCAGCTCTCAGAGATGCCAGAAACATGAGCTTTGCACTGAAAACTGCATTTTGTGTCACTACATGTCAGAGGAGAATGAATGAGAGCTTTTTGCAAGGGAACGGAGCTGGTTCGTGCAAATGACTTTTCAGCTCTCAGAGATGCCAGAAACATGAGCTTTGCAGAAAACTGCATTTTGTGTCACATGTCAGAGGAGAATGAATGAGAGCTTTTTGCAAGGGAACGGAGCTGGTTTGTGCAAATGATTTTCAGCTCAGAGATGCCAGAAACATGAGCTTTGCACAGAAAACTGCATTTTGTGTCACTCATGTCAGAGGAGAATGAATGAGAGCTTTTTGCAAGGGAACGGAGCTGGTTCGTGCAAATGACTTTTCAGCTCTCAGAGATGCCAGAAACATGAGCTTTGCACAGAAAACTGCATTTTGTGTGTCAGAGGAGAATGAATGAGAGCTTTTTGCAAGGGAACGGAGCTGGTTCGTGCAAATTTTTCAGCTCTCAGAGATGCCAGAAACATGAGCTTTGCACTGAAAACTGCATTTTGTGTCACATGTCAGAGGAGAATGAATGAGAGCTTTTTGCAAGGGAACGGAGCTGGTTGTGCAAATGATTTTCAGCTCTCAGAGATGCCAGAAACATGAGCAAAACTGCATTTTGTGTCACTTCATGTCAGAGGAGAATGAATGAGAGCTTTTTGCAAGGGAACGGAGCTGGTTGTGCAAATGATTTTCAGCTCTCAGAGATGCCAGAAACATGAGCTTTGCACTGAAAACTGCATTTTGTGTCACTTCATGTCAGAGGAGAATGAATGAGAGCTTTTTGCAAGGGAACGGAGCTGGTTCGTGCAAATGACTTTTTCAGCTCTCAGAGATGCCAGAAACATGAGCTTTGCACTGAAAAAACTGCATTTTGTGTCACTTCATGTCAGAGGAGAATGAATGAGAGCTTTTTGCAAGGGAACGGAGCTGGTTGTGCAAATGATTTTCAGCTCAGAGATGCCAGAAACATGAGCTTTGCACAGAAAACTGCATTTTGTGTCACTACATGTCAGAGGAGAATGAATGAGAGCTTTTTGCAAGGGAACGGAGCTGGTTCGTGCAAATGACTTTTCAGCACTCAGAGATGCCAGAAACATGAGCTTTGCACAGAAAACTGCATTTTGTGTCACTACATGTCAGAGGAGAATGAATGAGAGCTTTTTGCAAGGGAACGGAGCTGGTTCGTGCAAATGACTTTTTCAGCTCTCAGAGATGCCAGAAACATGAGCTTTGCACAGAAAACTGCATTTTGTGTCACACATGTCAGAGGAGAATGAATGAGCTTTTTGCAAGGGAACGGAGCTGGTTGTGCAAATGAGTATTTCAGCTCTCAGAGATGCCAGAAACATGAGCTTTGCACTGAAAACTGCATTTTGTGTCACTTCATGTCAGAGGAGAATGAATGAGAGCTTTTTGCAAAGGAACGGAGCTGGTTTGTGCAAATGAGTATTTCAGCTCTCAGAGATGCCAGAAACATGAGCTTTGCACAACTGCATTTTGTGTCACCATGTCAGAGGAGAATGAATGAGAGCTTTTTGCAAGGGAACGGAGCTGGTTCGTGCAAATGACTTTTTCAGCACTCAGAGATGCCAGAAACATGAGCTTTGCACAGAAAACTGCATTTGTGTCACTACATGTCAAAGGAGAATGAATGAGAGCTTTTTGCAAGGGAACGGAGCTGGTTCGTGCAAATGAATTTTTCAGCTCTCAGAGATGCCAGAAACATGTTTGCACTGAAAACTGCATTTGTGTCACTACATGTCAGAGGAGAATGATAGCTTTTGCAAGGGAACGGAGCTGGTTAATGACTTTTCAGCTCTCAGAGATGCCAGAAACATGAGCTTTGCACAAAACTGCATTTTGTGTCACTTCATGTCAGAGGAGAATGAATGAGAGCTTTTTGCAAGGGAACGGAGCTGGTTTGTGCAAATGATTTTCAGCTCTCAGAGATGCCAGAAACATGAGCTTTGCACTGAAAACTGCATTTTGTGTCACTTCATGTCAGAGGAGAATGAATGAGAGCTTTTTGCAAGGGAACGGAGCTGGTTCGTGCAAATGATTTTCAGCTCTCAGAGATGCCAGAAACATGAGCTTTTGAAAACTGCATTTTGTGTCACTTCATGTCAGAGGAGAATGAATGAGAGCTTTTTGCAAGGGAACGGAGCTGGTTCGTGCAAATGACTTTTTCAGCTCTCAGAGATGCCAGAAACATGAGCTTTGCACAGAAAACTGCATTTTGTGTCACTACATGTCAGAGGAGAATGAATGAGAGCTTTTTGCAAGGGAACGGAGCTGGTTCGTGCAAATGACTTTTTCAGCTCTCAGAGATGCCAGAAACATGAGCTTTGCACTGAAAACTGCATTTGTGTCACACATGTCAGAGGAGAATGAATGAGAGCTTTTTGCAAGGGAACGGAGCTGGTTCGTGCAAATGACTTTTCAGCTCTCAGAGATGCCAGAAACATGAGCTTTGCACTGAAAACTGCATTTTGTGTCACTTCATGTCAGAGGAGAATGAATGAGAGCTTTTTGCAAGGGAACGGAGCTGGTTTGTGCAAATGATTTTCAGCTCTCAGAGATGCCAGAAACATGAGCTTTGCACTGAAAACTGCATTTTGTGTCACTTCATGTCAGAGGAGAATGAATGAGAGCTTTTTGCAAGGGAACGGAGCTGGTTCGTGCAAATGATTTTTCAGCTCTCAGAGATGCCAGAAACATGAGCTTTGCACAGAAAACTGCATTTTGTGTCACTACATGTCAGAGGAGAATGAATGAGAGCTTTTGCAAGGGAACGGAGCTGGTTCGTGCAAATGACTATTTCAGCTCTCAGAGATGCCAGAAACATGAGCTTTGCACAGAAAACTGCATTTTGTGTCACTTCATGTCAGAGGAGAATGAATGAGAGCTTTTTGCAAGGGAACGGAGCTGGTTCGTGCAAATCATTTTTCAGCTCAGAGATGCCAGAAACATGAGCTTTGCACTGAAAACTGCATTTTGTGTCACTTCATGTCAGAGGAGAATGAATGAGAGCTTTTTGCAAGGGAACGGAGCTGGTTCGTGCAAATGACTTTTCAGCTCTCAGAGATGCCAGAAACATGAGCTTTGCACTGAAAACTGCATTTTGTGTCACTTCATGTCAGAGGAGAATGAATGAGAGCTTTTTGCAAGGGAACGGAGCTGGTTCGTGCAAATGATTTTCAGCTCTCAGAGATGCCAGAAACATGAGCTTTGCACAGAAAACTGCATTTTGTGTCACTCATGTCAGAGGAGAATGAATGAGAGCTTTTTGCAAGGGAACGGAGCTGGTTCGTGCAAATGACTTTTCAGCTCTCAGAGATGCCAGAAACATGAGCTTTGCAAAAACTGCATTTTGTGTCACTTCATGTCAGAGGAGAATGAATGAGAGCTTTTTGCAAGGGAACGGAGCTGGTTCGTGCAAATGACTTTTCAGCTCTCAGAGATGCCAGAAACATGAGCTTTGCACTGAAAACTGCATTTTGTGTCACTTCATGTCAGAGGAGAATGAATGAGAGCTTTTTGCAAGGAACGGAGCTGGTTTGTGCAAATGATTTTCAGCTCTCAGAGATGCCAGAAACATGAGCTTTGCATTGCATTTTGTGTAGGAGAATGAATGAGCTTTTTGCAAGGGAACGGCTGGTTCGTGCAAATGACTTTTCAGCTCTCAGAGATGCCAGAAACATGAGCTTTGCACAGAAAACTGCATTTTTGTCACATGTCAGAGGAGAATGAATGAGAGCTTTTTGCAAGGGAACGGAGCTGGTTCGTGCAAATGACTTTTCAGCTCTCAGAGATGCCAGAAACATGAGCTTTGCACTGAAAACTGCATTTTGTGTCACTCATGTCAGAGGAGAATGAATGAGAGCTTTTTGCAAGGGAACGGAGCTGGTTCGTGCAAATGACTTTTCAGCTCTCAGAGATGCCAGAAACATGAGCTTTGCACTGAAAACTGTTTGTGTCACTTCATGTCAGAGGAGAATGAATGGGAGCTTTTTGCAAGGGAACGGAGCTGGTTCGTGCAAATCATTTTTCAGCTCTCAGAGATGCCAGAAACATGAGCTTTGCACAGAAAACTGCATTTTGTGTCACTTCATGTCAGAGGAGAATGAATGAGAGCTTTTTGCAAGGGAACGGAGCTGGATCGTGCAAATGACTTTTCAGCTCTCAGAGATGCCAGAAACATGAGCTTTGCAAAAACTGCATTTGTGTCACTACATGTCAGAGGAGAATGAATGAGAGCTTTTTGTAAGGGAACGGAGCTGGTTTGTGCAAATGACTTTTCCAGCTCTCAGAGATGCCAGAAACATGAGCTTTGCACTGAAAAATGCATTTTGTGTCACTTCATGTCAGAGGAGAATGAATGAGAGCTTTTTGCAAGGGAACGGAGCTGGTTCGTGCAAATGACTTTTCAGCTCTCAGAGATGCCAGAAACATGAGCTTTGCACAAAACTGCATTTTGTGTCACTTCATGTCAGAGGAGAATGAATGAGAGCTTTTTGCAAGGGAACGGAGCTGGTTCGTGCAAATGACTTTTCAGCTCTCAGAGATGCCAGAAACATGAGCTTTGCAGAAAACTGCATTTTGTGTCACTTCATGTCAGAGGAGAATGAATGAGAGCTTTTTGCAAGGAACGGAGCTGGTTCGTGCAAATGATTTTTCAGCTCTCAGAGATGCCAGAAACATGAGCTTTGCACAGAAAACTGCATTTTGTGTCACATGTCAGAGGAGAATGAATGAGAGCTTTTTGCAAGGGAACGGAGCTGGTTCGTGCAAATGACTTTTCAGCTCTCAGAGATGCCAGAAACATGAGCTTTGCA